>CAEGAF010061020.1:0-140374 GCA_903067075.1 Micropoecilia bifurca
ACTTTATTAACAAACCAGTTTTTTGACAACATTTTTGACAACATCCCAGCATGCACTGCGCGCTTCTACGGGGAAAACAAAGTCGGCAGCTGCTTACCGTAGTTGCTAGACCTGTTGTGGCTCAATATTGGTCCATATATAAGGCGCACTGGGTTATAGGGCGCACTGTCGGCTTTTGAGGAAATTTAAGGTTTTTAGGTGCGCCTTATAGTGCGGAAAATACGGTACCTCTCGATAGAATGATTATTCTTGTTTTTGTGACAGTCTTTAGAAAACAAAGTAAATAAAAAAATTGGAATCACAACCTAAAATACAACTAAAAACTTGCTGCATCTCTAACTCACCATGTGGACAGTAAACAGATCCTGACGATTGAGCATCGGAAGGAAGTAGGACCAGGCTGTGTTTTTTGTCTTTTTGGCGTAGTCAAAGAAGATGTTCACTCTCTGGTGGTTCTCCTAAAAACGAGATGAAGTAAAATCTTGGATTAGCATTTGAACTGTAAATGTGTTGATGAATATTAAACCGAATGCATGAGAGAAACCACAATATCGGAATCAGGCCAGTAAAACATTTTATTTGTAAAATAATTTCTTTGAAAAGGATAATTAAACTACAGAATGTGATTGTTTCTTTTTTTTTAGAAAAGAAACAATCACAAGAAAAGAAACATTAGAAAGGTTTCTAAACTTAACTTTAACCTTTCTAGACTTAACTTTGTTCATTGAGACAAAATAAAATGGTACATGTTCAAAAGTGTGAGGTTGTATTTGTTTACCTGCAGAGTGTCATCAATCAGAGTCAAGATGTATTGGACTGTCTGCTCCTTGGAGATGTGGGCCATCAGGTTCAGAAATGTCTTTGCACACTGAAAAGGGGAAAAGAACCAAACCATGTGGGGTTTTTTTAATGAACAGTTTTGTCTTGCTTTTATTTTTAGTTAACAAGCACCTGTTAATAGAGGCCAGAAACAAGGTAATAACAGTAAAGATCAAGATAATTTGTGGAACGACAAAATAGTGGGAACTCAAAGAGAGGGGCTGAGTTAGTGAGAGCACAAAATAAAAAACTGAAATGGGTGTCTCCAAAGTACAGCTTTTAAAGCACTCGAAATTTTGAGACTTTTGTAAGACTTTGCAATGCTACCAAAAACAGACAGTTCTAGAAAAGTTAATAATGTGTGAAGGATGTGAGTTAAAGTTTAGTGTGCAACAACTCAGTCAAGTGCCATCTGGTACATTTTGAATAAACTAGAGAAACAGAATGGCCCTTATAAAATGAGAAGTATACAGCAGTGTACACAAACTGTTTACCTGGTGTCCCTCTTTGGTCAAAATGACTTGTTTCTCTTCAGAGTTGGCCTTTTCAAATTTCTTGATGAACTCACAGTCCTCTGTAGAGATCATTTGACTCCTACAAGCAACACAAATTAACTTAAAAAAAAGCAATATTTGAGAGCAGGGCTACAATAATGTTTTCAGATTGCCTTAGACATGTCATATCTGAACAAGAGTAACATCTGCAGGGAGAAAACAAAAACCTGTGACAGATCCTCTGTGACTCACTTTTCACAAGCAAAGGTAGTTCGAAATGAAAGGGGCTGTTTGAGCAACAGAAATGACCACGGATGTAAGATGCAGCCATATTAAGACTAAACAAAGCTGGGTCTGACATGGATGTTCCTTCAGCAAAACAACAATTGAATGGGCCATGTAACTGAAGCTGAGATGTTAATCAATGGATTATTGACTTAGAAATAATATTGTGGGTTAAATAAATCAGAGCTGCTAAACTGAAAGATTAGAGTTAAAACAGGAAGTATAACTCAAGACAGTGAATCACATTTGAGGAACTACAGAAGAGCTACTTTTAGGCTGTAAAATTAAAACTAATCTCCCCAAACAACAGCTAATCACAGAAATACTGCAGGAGGAGATTTTAGGGCAAAGAAATGAGAAATTCTGCTTGTACAACAGGACTGATGAAAAGTACAAAACTAATATCAAACAGTCCACGTAAAAACCTTATACAAACGTAAATGTTGACTGTCTAAATAAGTACATTTGTGACACCACAAAAATGGTGTCATAAATAGATATCTACCAATTATATTTAGTTTCTAAACTCAAGTATGTGATGCATTTGCAGAGTACTTACAAAAGCTGAAGACTTATGAGCTTAGACCGAGACTTTCTGCCAGTATCATTCTATTAAAATCGAGAACTTACAATCGTTCGTACAAATTCTGTGTTCATCCATCAACAAAAGAACAGTTAGCCTAGCACAATACAACCAGCAACAAAGCTACTAGACATTTACTGTATTCAAAATGTAAATGAACACCTGTACAAAATGGGAACAGGTCATTTATGTGTGAAGACATTTATTTCTTATAAATATGTTCTCACCAAGAGTTGAAATAAACTGCTCTTCTTCTTGACATATGTTTTTATTAACCAGCTGCTGCTTCTTGAACATAGCCATTTAAAAATAAATTGAACCACAGCACTGTGTATTATAAGTATCGACTAATGTGAATTAGGACTTATGGGTTAAGCAGAGTTAACTTACTGAAGATAGGACTGCCAGTTGACCAGATTGGCCCGAACCTCAGCTGCCTTTGCAGCTATGATGTTGGTTGGCACAGCAGCGTCCACAGCCCCACGGATATCCATTTTGTCCTGAAGTCTTTACAGAGTAAGTCTGGATAAAAACACAACCTGAGAAGAAAATAATTACTTATGACACCGTAGTATGAAAGACTGGAAATCACACATTAAGGACAGTAGAAGATATCCTGAGGATTTGGACAGAATTAATATGTTCCCACCAAGAGCAGTGACTAATTGCTATTCTATCTGACACATGTTTTATTAAGCAGTTGTTTCTTGAACAGAAATATTTATACAGAATTTGATTAAAAGGTACATAAAAAACATAATATGGTTACATATATATAGAAAAAAAATCTGCATCAAAATAGGGCTGATTTAAATTGTGTGTTAAGATTAAGTCAAACACGATAGGTGTTTTGTTTTGGTTATAAAGCGAAACAAGCTGGAGCATTGAACAGGAGGGTTAAATAAATACTAATTTAATCAATTAATCAATCAAATTTTATTTGTATAGCACATTTCAGGAGCAATTTAAAATTAAAATTAAAATAAAACCAGAAAGAGACAGAGATTTTGAAAAAGATTTAAAAAGATAAAGACACTGTTAAAAGTAAAAAACATTTAAAAACATTTATCCACTTGAGGACTTGCCCTTATGGGGTCTCCTCGAACAGAGTTTATGGAGCTCTTCGACGAAATAGAGAGATTATATGTTGGCTAATTCAAACTAAAGATAACTAGTGGAAAAATAATAAATTAGTATATTTATCAGACGTACAGAGTTGAAGAAGCCTGCTAGCATTAGCTTGCTATCGTAGCTAACACAATGTCGTTACTAGTTGTGGTACGTTTAACCGAGAACTGGGATAAAATTCCACAATACTCAGCTTCCGGCAATGTAATGCAAGAAAATACTTTAACTTGGTTTGTTCTGAACAAGTAAAAAGGCCTAATTCTGACCTTAACAATGACACAAAAACCGTTAGCTTGATTATAGCTAGAGACGAAGAGCAGAGAAAACGAGAATGCTAAGCCGTTTGGCTAAATTAGCGCCGACTGCATTCCACAAACTGCCAGAAATAATAGATGCCATATGTATAATGCAACCCTACGATGTACTTAACAAATTACATTCAATAACAACATCCATCGTCTTTACTTACAGCTGTTCCTCTCTGCTGTTCTGTGCTATGCTAAGCTAACAGCTGACAGACTACAACACGGCGTCACGACCTGTCATGTGACGGTCTCTCAGATAGTCACGTGCACCTCAGTCTGACTTCTTTTTTTTCTTCTTTTTACAAAATCCTATCGACTTACGTTTTTCTAATAAGAATATTTACACTGTATGAAATCACTGTGCGTGAGTGTAGTGGTTTTCTTGGACTGAAAACTGAACTGTGAAGTAAAATTGATGACGATTTGTTTCATTTGATTATATGTTGATAAAACAAACTCTTTTTTTAGCTTTATTTGAGATGTTAGAGTTTTATTTCAGTTGCTCTGTTGTTTCACATGTGTGATACCAAGTAGATTCCCAAGGCCTTTAGAAGAAAAACAGGCCTTCAACATCCCAGGCCATCCACCATGTCCAACTATCAGCATTAACTTCTTCATATTCTTTAGAGGTCTTAGACTACACCAAGGTTGTCCAAGTAACTTCAATGAGATGTCATGTGGGTCAAAAACCAATTAACTTGAGGAGGCTAAAAGAAAATGTATGCCACACTTTACAGTCTTATGTTTATTTCTATAAAAGACATCTTATTTTACTAACACTTTACAGTTATGCACTACTTTGTGTTGAATCCAATTAAATCTCAAATCACTACATGTAGTTAGTTGATGTAATGTGACAAATTGTTATCTTTAGCATTTCAGCAACAAATGGTTTTTCTAAGTTATTAAAAATCATTTGGCTGCATGCAGATTTTTTCAGTGACTGTCTGATGTAAAACAAAATTATTTATGAATATTAAGTAAACATAGGTCATAAACAGTCAGAAATTACTCTGTGCCTGTCACTAGTCTTCCTGTCTGTCCATCTAGCTCAGACATTAAGACCTCCAGGCCTAATCTGGCCTAAGCTGGTGAGACGCAGAGAACCACAGAGGAATCAGAATCGTATCCAGAGGGAACCTTGTCCTAATCCCCATCTGCCCTCTCCTTTGTAAACACTCTTTGCGGCATTGGGTCGCCGATGTTTTTCACCCCGTCTTCGCCCCTGCCGTCACGATGGCTTTCATGTCGAACTGTGGGAAAGCATAGAGGAGATGACCGGGAAGCGTGGATTTCCTACGATTTCAAGCAGGCCCGGGCGCATCGCTGCGAGTAAGGACTCAAAGTCGAAGCATGCCATGTGGTAGCGTGGCGAGGCAGTGGGAGATCAGGCCCACGGCCGTGCTGTGTGGGATCAAACGTACCTGATGTGGCAGTGGATTCAGGGGCTGACCAGGGCCTGCAGGCAGAGCGTGGGCTACCAGGTTAACTACAATGGCTCGGACCAAGCAGAGCAGGAGATGGTGTGCCTCGAGGTATGATCCTGTTCTCATATTCACATCAGCCATCGTCATTTTGGGTATTAACACTTCACTACAGTAACGTACAGGACCTTGGGAACTAATTTTCGTAGTGATCTGAGTGACAATTTTGTGCATTTCCCACATACGTTTGATTCCAAACAGGGTAAGAGTAAATTTCCTATTTGACACAACACTGATAATAAGATTACAGAAGGCCAAACAACACAGATAAGAGACTGATTTTAATTTTCAAAATCAGTGAAGCAACATGTCACCACATCATTCATTTAATATTCCTGTCATCTCAAAGAAACACCCTTAATACAGTATTTTGCTGTTGATAGACTGACACTGGGAAGCCGCTTTGATTCACACAAAAGTTCTATTTAGGGAAGCACTTCCAGTCTAAACCAGGCTTAAAAAGAAGATTAAAAGAAGGTGACAGCATGACCTAAAATAGTATGAGTCAAGTGATTTAAATTCTAAATAAAGGGGTTAAAACCTTTAGTGAAATTATCCACAATACTGGACAAAGTTTAATGAGAAGCAGCAAATAGAACATTCCTAGACAGCTAGGTTTATACTGGAGTCTTGGTAAACAATAATTAGAAGTTTTCACGGTTCTCTGTTGTGAGGAGGGATGTGTTGCTATTCCTAGAAAGGAAGGGATTTTAGAGTCATTAGGCCAAGGGAGACACATCCAGATCTGACTGGTAGGTCACAAGTAGACAGAAAATAGTCCACGTCATTAACATGTATGACTCCAATTTACCAGATATGTTGAAATGAAAATGGTGACACCTTATTAGAAGCTTATAGACAATAACAATGAAACCATATACTTACACTGCAATAAAAGACAATTAGGCAAGTCCTTTCAGTCGGTGTTTCACATTAAATCGGATTTAATTTATTGTCTTTGATCCAATGCAATTTGCAAAACTATTTCTCTTAGCTAAATTCCTGAAATATATAGAAGAGATTTCTTAATGTTTGTTTGTTTAAACATTCTTCTAATTTAGAACTTTACATACATTTCCTTGGTATTTTATACCTGTTAAAATCACTTTTATTATTCTTCAATAAGCTTCTATGATCACAAATCAAAGTTTTGTGAACAGTCATAACAAAACATTGACTTTGTCACTGTTAAAACAATAAATGCTTAGGAATGCCTATTCTAAAACTTATTTCTTTGGACCAAACCTTTGCCTTCCTGACTGACTGATGTTTTGCTCAATATTTCCATATAATGGTCTTTCCTTCTGATGGCATCCATTTTGTATCTCAAACCAAACACCAACAAATAACATGATGCTTCTCCACTTCACAGCTGTGATTGCTGTTCTTTTTTTTCTCCAAATGTGACAATGCTATTTAGAAATAACCAAGTTTTAGTTTTGCTTTAGTTGAACTGCATTCTCCCTCTCTGAGTTACCTGTCAAGCCCACATGGGCACAGAATTAGTTTCACTGTAGATGATGACATTCTCTGTCCAGCTTCTTTCCAGCATCTTCACAAGGTCTTTTACTTGTGGTCTGGGATGGACGCACACAAAACCCGCTACTCTCTGTGGCACAAAATCTGTCTCTTGCATGATGATTCAAGAGACAGATTCCCAGGACGTTTGCATACAATTTCTTGAACAGAGGAATGTGGCACCTTTTGGAATCTCAAAATTATACCCAAGCTTTTAGGAGTTCACAATGCTCTTGCTGAGATCTTGTGTTATTTCGTGTTTTAAACTTTGTCACACATGGAAGCAGTGAGTTTGCATTGTTGGCTTAAAATACATCTACATTTGGGCCTATAAAAACTTAAATATGTGTTAACCTATTAGAAGCTTATAAAGCTATGAAATCAACCTGTTGTTTAACATGTTGTTAAAAATAACACTGCTACACTACAGTATACTATACTATCCTATACTATACCAGACATCTTAATCAGATTATTTGATACTATGAGATATGTAACCCATCCATGACCTCTCAAAAACAGTCCTGGAGAGGAAACGTTCTGTACCTTTAATGGGTGTCTCATAATTCTTCACTCTTAATCAGTAACGACTCTTTTCACAGCAGCTTGTAACTGAAGCAGAGGCACAAGTGTCCTTAATAACTCTAACGAATGCTCTTCACTTCTACGCAGGTGTTTCCACTTGTCCTGTTTGATTAAGCCTCCATTCCAACTGATTTTAAGAGCCACTTTGCATCAGGGTCTATGAACAATGCCACTGACTGTTTTGTTAGTTTTCTCATTTGGGCCTGCCAGGTTTTGCTTTTGTTGAACTGCATTTAACTGAATTTTATCCACTGTCTTCCTCAGAAGACATCCTTGGAGCATTAAAATAGCCGCAGTTCTGCGGGACAAATTCATTAAAAATGCTGGAGTCACCCAAACCACTTGTCCATGATTCCGATATAAATAAAACATCCAATCCATGAGAAGAAAATAAATCCATAATGACAAAAGTTTTATTTGCCAGTGACCTGGCATTTACCAAACCGATCCTAGCAGAAATCGGCGGGTCTACAGTCATGGCCAAAGGTTTTGAGAATGATTCAAATGATAATTTTTGCAAACTCTAGTGCTTCAGTTTTTATAATGGCAATTTGCATATTACTCCAGAATGTTATAAAGAGTGATCAACTGAACAGCAATTAATTGAAAAGTCAATATTTGCAAACTCTGATAAATAAAATACTATTTCAGGTTTTGAAAACAGATATTAACACATGCTGTAAAAAAAACATTTAACTGATATTAAATCAGAATGGATACATGTCAAAATTATTTCTTCAGAATGGTAAGATTTATACTTTTTTGATTTTTTTACAGCAGTTTACCTACACTAAGGTCTCTATTGTTTTGCAGATGGGTTAATCTGTTTTGGAGTGAAATTTGCATATCAACCCCAGAAATGAAACTAAAGACTGAAGATGCTGGTCGAAGAGGTATCATCCACAGAGAAACAAGTCTGAAACCGACATATATGTCTACTCAAAGATAATTCAGTTGTCCTTAATTAGAACCAAAAGTAAAGTTTTTCTATGAGCTCAAGAATAGAAACCTTAATATTTGAAGAGATGTCCAGTGGTCTGATGAAATTAGAATGGAAGTGTTTGAACAAAATGACCATTATTACATATATGAAGAGAGAAGAAGGAAGCTTACAAGCCTGAGAACACCATCCCAACTCTGAAGTACAGCGGTGGCAGCATCATGTTGTGTGAGTGTTTTTCTGCAGAGGGAACTTGTGTTCTTCACAAAATGGATGGTATCATGAGGAAAGAGCAATAGGCAGAAAAATCAAAGTACTAAGCCGAGGCAGTCCTAGCCTGTTTGGCACCCAGGGTGAACCAGCCTAACAGAGGTGTGTGAAATTGGGATTTTTTTATTGACATTCCGACACAATGGTTCAGCAGTGGTGGGGGGGAATAGAAAAGACGAATAAGTGGAGGGCGAGGCCCCCATAAGATGCCGCCCAGGGTGGTTGCCCATGTCATTTGCATCAGAAACCGCATCTGATACCAAGCGAAAACTTGTGTTTAAATGGGTCTTCAATGATTTTAAACATCTCCATTGATCAATCCAAATGAATACTATGTTTAAGTCTTAATAATTACATTAAATTGTAACCCACATTGGTCTTAAACTATAAATTCTTACTGTGGAGTCAGAGTAAAACCAGCTTCATGGACTTCAATGACTAAGATACTGGTAACGCACTGTTAAAATAAACCTGACATTTATTTACCAAAGAGCATCTTGATCAGCACAGATCATGGAAATACGGAAATTCATTCAGAGCAAAATGGGGAAAGAGAAAAATCCTTTCATTTACAGTGCGCTTCCACATTTTCTACTGTGACAGAACAATTTTCACCTTCAGAGTATTCACCAATACCATGTGTGATGTCTTGATATGTTAATCAGGCAGCACAATGCTCCCTGCCAAGTGACTCCCTGCATGTTGGTGATAGAATACGTGCATCACTCTGTCTTCCTTTCTAGCTATTCTGAGTCGTATTAATCACACACCGAAAAGACTTTGTTCACCTTGTCAGACGCCTTGTCATCTATTTTGTCCTTATGGCCTTGTGTGCTGAGATGGGCTCACACCTTCACTTGACATTGTGGCCTCACAGAGAAAAGTGTAAGCTACTCATGTCACAATGACTAAAGTACCATTCATTGCTTGTGTATGTGAATCAGTCTTGCAGAGCTATTTGTGGAGCTTCTTTGTAAAAGTGTGCAACAGGATGTCACCACAAAGAAATAAGAAAAATGCTTAAATGCTCAACTTTAAAAGTTATTCATTTTAACAAGACTTTATTTCTTTGTCTTTGTTTAGGAATATGATAAAGATGATGGATTATTTTTAGGACTCTCTACTTATGCTGGATGATTCATAAGAAACAGTGCAATAAGAGGCTTTAGTTGAGTCCCTCTCTTTTGTGGTTCTTCTTACTCCAATGAGAAGCTGGAAAGATTGATTTTCGCACCATCAGGAGGCACCTCTGAAAGATAGCGAGTCCCCGAAAGAGAACAGCATGGATGTGCTGGTGTAAATTAAGCATATAGAAAGCTGTGTCATGCTGGAGTTTAGCAGAATGGCCAGGTGCCGAGTGCATAGTGCCATCTTGTGATTGTACGTTGCAAAAAACACTGTGAGCTCTAAAGGCGGAAGCATTTATATTTGTCTGAACTAGAGAATAGAGGATAGTGAAGCTTTTTTTATGTACCTCAAAGCTGATGTAGATCTTCATCAAATTACCAACATTAATAGACTTTAAACACTAAACGCAAGATGAAAAGTGTTTGTGATAAATGATATAATTAAAATAGCTGAAAGATAGTAAAACATCATCACCAGTCAGTACATGATGTCTTTGCATTGTCTACACTGTAGAGATCATCATGTAAGTGCTTTAACGACAGTTGCCTTCAGATGGCAGTGTTGTTCTCTACATTATCACTCTTCACAGGGACGTGCAGAGGATTAAACTGCAAACAGCTGCCTGATGACAATCTGTAACACAACAGGAAGAGTAAAGTGAAGCATTAGGACAGAACAAAGAAACATCTGAAGTGTCAGTTATATGGAAGTGAAGCCACCCTGAATGTCTCTGTGTATATGGGAGTTTTCTCACAGGCTGAGTGCAACAGATGTAGTGCTATATGTAGAGAGTGATATGCCCTCAAACCTATTTGTGGTTGCAGAAAACGGTGAAATGTATTTTGTAAATCAAATAAATAAATGTGTTAATTCATTATATAATTACTTGTACAACAAAATGAGACAGCATTACTGGAAACTTGTACAGATTTTTTTTCTTTTTTAATCAATGAATGATGTTAAAGAAAATGTCAAATGTATATTGAAGAAAAGGTAAAATTTTTTATTCCCAAATGCAAAATATATATATATATATTTTCCACAACTTTACACTACCAGGACATGACAAAAACCAGCAGTAGATTTTTAAAATGTGACATTGGTAAAACGAAAATGAAAAGATCAATTCTGTTCATGAATGATTTTGCTCAGTTTTATTCGGCTTCTTTTAGCCATTTCTAGATAAAAGGGCACTCACTTAACTCATTCCCAAATTATAGAGCTAGGCATTAAAGATAAGAGGGCAATGATATCCTATTGTATGAGGCTTAGTGTGTAATCTTAGCAGCAGTTTGGCATTGTAACAGCTTAAAGCAGAAAGTTGTGTAGTGGTTTTCTGACAGTTAAGAACATGGCATTGAGACACATGTGTGGTCTCTTTAATGAGGTTCAAACTGTTGCTCTGAAACTGACCTGTACAGAGGGGTAGGGTCACAGCAATGACCCTTTCAGCTAAACTTGCACAATATATTGAATTGCAGTTGTCACTGCAAAATTAATGTGTCTAATATTCCAATTTTTATTGCTTGGATGCAATAGATGGTAGTTTTATATTTCAAGTACAATGCATTTGTGGTCTGGATACTGGCTATCCATCCAGTTTGTTGCCAGCTAATGATGGAGAAATGTAGAGACATCACAGTGGCAAAAATCAAGGAGAAAATTGAGGAGTGTGGTCTAATATTTACATACAACTAAAAATATTTAACAGTAACTGTGTGATTTTCTAATATTTTTTCTTCTGCAGAGCCCCTTTCTTTTTCATGCTGCAGCTGGGGTGACGTCAATAGATGCAGCTTATCCACACGCTCTCAACCACAGTTCTGCAGTGTTGTTTGTTTTCATTCATTCATTTGAAGTATGCACCTATAATTATACAATTGTGTGTTTAAAAAATATGAAAGTTGCCCAGCAGACTGAGTTACAGCAAGCTCTCTGCAATGTTTTTAGCAGCATAGACAGCGCTTGCAGGCAAAGGTTGAAGACTTCATAAAAAAAACTAAAAAAAAAACGTGGAGATTTATTTTCTAAATTGAGTATTTTCAACATATTCTGTCAATAAATGTACATAAATCTGCAGAAGGTAAATTTGACATAAAAATATGCTGGGTTTTTTTCACGCACATTTGTTACAACTGTCATTATGCTGTGTCAATACAGGCAAATAATAAAAAAAAATCAAGCCTTTTTCCCTTTGGTTCTACTGTCATCTCCAGAAATACACCACTCTAAGTCATAAACAATCAATCAGAGCCAGAAGGAGGGTGTTAGCGCTGTCAATCATCCCCCTGTATGTGTAAGCTCAAGATTGCCGCTTTGCTGCAGCTGTGCTAATGACGGAGAAACAACTTACAGGAAAACTGTTTATCTGCCATCATTGGCGGCCATGCGCATTCATGGCAGGCACTGTTGTGGGGAAGAAGCTTAGCATAACAGAGAGCAAAGGGTAGGGTGTAGGCGGCGTGTACACAAGGGTGATTGACAGCGATAAAATCCTTCTCCTGACTCAGATTGGTTGTTTTTGACCAGGTGTTGTACATGTGACTTTTTGATTTGAAATTCACATATTATTCAAGTCAAAAAAGAAAATGTAACAATTATTTAGATTCAATACACACACACAGATATAAATCTTATATGTCTATGTAACTCTACAGAGGCAGGAACAAAGTCTGAAATGATTTAATAGAAACTTTCAGCTTGTCTCTATAGTTAATAACTGGATACATCATTCTATGAACAGTCAACTTATCAATCATTTTTGTTGTTTACTCTCATCCTGTCGAGGACCGTTTGTTAGACAAGTGTTAAATCAGGGATCTTCCTCATGATTGGATAGACTATAACATGTCCAGAATATTTCTGTATTAAATATTAGTTATGGCTATTATGTATCGCTTCAATAAAAACATCAGCCTTGAGTTTTCATTAGCTGCAAGCCAATGTAATATATATTAACTGAAATTGAAGCTTAATGTGTTTATTCAGTGTTTGTGTTGTGCTAAGGGATATTTAGATTTCCCCACCTACACCTGACAATCTCTCGTCACAAACTCTGATAAGAGAAGGACAATAGACATCTTCCTTCCACCAAACTTTGTAGTCATGGATACACTACTGTGTTAACAGTCAGATTATCTACCAGCAACTCTTTATGGCTTATTTTCTGTTTGGAAGCAGTCAGTGATTGACTGCTTTTCCTTGAATAACTAGGCCAACATGGCTACAACAATCCTTTGCTACATTACAAGATCCCTTTCTCATTAGTTTTATGTAACATTCTTATTTTCTGGGGAAAAATAACAATCTGGAGTTTTCATCAGCTGTAAATCACATCTTATCGAAATGGACAGAAATAAGAACTTCAGATATATTAGTCTGTGTGTAATGATTTATTTGAGTTTCACCTTTTGAGTTTAATTACTGAAACAAATTACATTTCTGATTACATTCTAATCCACGGTGACGTATTTCCTGCTATAATTTGACTCCATCGGACGGTGCTTGTAACATCCGTTCATGTTAAACGACCTGCACTGTAAACCTGTGACATATTGTCGGGGTTTACGCTCTTCACCCGGCTACTACAAGTCGGAGAGGAGGCGCATGCGTACTGAGTAGAAGCAGCCGGTCGGAGGAGAGGGGGAAAAAAAAAGCCTTATGTTCCATCGGATGTAATCAAAGCAGAGAATTCCCTCTTCTCGTGGTGCATACATGGTGAAATTGTAAGTACTGGGAGCGAGCGGTTGTATCTTTGCAGGTGGGATTTTATGGTCGGAGCGTTTAAGGTGTTTTTTTTTTGTTAACGGCATGTCATTAACAGATCTAGGCAGTGTCTTTTCGGTGGTTGTCCAGGGCGATGAAGCGCTACGTTTCTTCATGATGGCACGTTCAATTGATGTGATGCGCGACTCACCAGTGGAGTGTTTTCATTATTATTATTATTATTATTATTATTATTATTATTATTATTATTATTATTATTATTATTATTATTAGTGCTGTTAAATCAGTACGGGGACAGATAATCCCCTGTGGACATCAGTGATTTAGTTAGAGTTTTCATGATTTAGGATACGACCCCCCCCTCTCGGTTCCATTCTCTATATCGCTTTTGAGTCAAACCTTAGCGAACTGCTAGTGCCAGCTTTGAAGTCCACCCAATGCCTAATGCGTAAAAATGTACCATTTGGCAATACGCACGACGTCTGACGGGTTGATGCCTGCTCGGGTAATCTGAGAATGATAAAAAAATATATATATGAACGACAAACCAAGCAAATGATAGTAATAAAAAAAAAAAACGCGGGTCCATTTTAGAAATGGCTAAATAGTGTATTCATTGAAGAGGATGCGATAGAACGATGGTGAGATATAGATTTGCAAGCTGCGCTTTCAGCGCCCCCAACCCCCACTCGTCTCCCTTACACCAAAAATCTTTAGACATATTTCAACGCTTCGTGTCTTGCGCCAGGTAGTGTCCGGACGATGCCGTGATGCCGCTTTGTTACATACATGATCTGACAGGATTTGGCAGAGTCTGGACCCGGTGATGACACGTTTGTTAGAATCAGCTCGCATTCCTGTCTGTCTGTAGGCCTGCAAACCGATGGGATTCTTGTGCATAGGCCAGATATCCACACTCACAATTAGAACAGCGATTCCTCGTATAGCCTGTGTGATGACTGGAGCCTACGCGGCCAGAGCCAGCCCAAGGCATAAACGAAGTAAGAGGCTGCCCAGGCCAGCAGGGGGCTCCCAAGAGGAGAGATTTGAGACTCAGATAAATTCTCTGCAAAAATGGCACACAACTCTACATCACTCGTTGTTTGATGCCATAAGATCACGAGTCATGTATAATTTCAAACCATGCAGCTGGGGTATCAGATTAACCAAAGTCTTGTGGTCTACAATTTAACTGGCTTTACCCAGAGCAGTACGTACAAGATATGTGAGAGGAATTTACCTTTTAATTGGCCAAATAGAAATGATGATGATGATGATGACTAGCCCCATCATGGTCACTGATTTGAGACTACATCCCAATATGGATCAACCCCACATTCCCCATGGGGGCCTCACAGTTCACTAGTTGAGAGAAACTCTCAACTTGGATTTATCCTCTAAAGACTTTATAGGCTCGACTTAGAATCAGAGTTTGGAACTCGAGTCTCATAAGCAAGCTTTATCTCAGCTAATCATAGGTGAACACAAGCCTGTAAATGAAGGTGATTTTGGTAAATGATTAATGTTGTCCCCTATGAGTTACCATAGTGTATACAAATGGCTGGTTGCCATGGTAACATTACACAGTATATCATGGGTGTCATTCTCCACAATGTTTTCCAGGCAAACGCAAATATTGTAAAAATAAAAAAAGGGGGAGAGGAGGAGAGGGGCGGGAGTTAACAACAGCTTCCATGCTATTCTTATTTATAAATGTTACCATTTATGAATCATAAACAGAGCAGAGAACCAGTTAGAGAGATTTCTAGATCCATTATTATGCCAGGGCTAAGATAAAGATTTAAAGAAGAAAATAACAAAAGTCATTTCCACATTCTGATAACTTGAGTAGAATCAAATCGTCTTGCCTCAGAGTGTCCGGCAGTGCATGCCAGCACACGATTGAGTCAAATAACATCTGGTCTGCTGCATTTAGCTGGGAAGTCTCAGATTTGGACATTATATGCTTGATTTTAACCGTTGTTAAGGGAAGTTCTAACAGTAAGGTGTCGTCATCACGACACAGATTTCACTCTTCATAAACAATTAGAAGCATGTTTATGAAGAGTGTCTCTTTCTACTTTAGTTTTCCTTTCAACGGATTCCCAAAAAAATGGATTGAATGTCATAATTTCACACTATCATCTTCTCTACTGTCACATTGCAGCATTACACCCAGTGCTGCCCTTGCTACACTTGTTACACTGGAACTGATTTCCATCACACTAATGCATTGCAGGCCAAGAGCTTTTCTTGCGAGATAAAATCTCAGTTACATACTATTCCTGACATCAACACTCCAAACCCTTCACCCTCTCTCTTCCTCTCTCCCCCCCCGCCCCCCCACTCTCCGCTGTCTGTAGCCCATGGGATCAGAGCGGATGGAGATGCGAAAGAGGCAGATGTCGGTGCAGCAGGAGTCGGCAGCGGGGGGAACTGCACCGGCCCAGCAGGACCAGCCGAGCCAGGCCAACCCGCGGGGCTCCAACGCGTGTTGCTTCTGCTGGTGCTGCTGCTGTAGCTGCTCCTGGTAGGTCTTCCACAAACCGAGAACCTGATCGCTGAGGTGCAGCGCGGCCGACGCCGTCGCACGCGAGACGCCGGCCGCCTGAGCTCGAGTGCCTCAAAAGCAGGCGTCAGCTTCTGTCTTACACTCTTGACAGATTTGCATGTGATCCGTGGATGTCGCTTCAGCAGCAGCCGCCTCATTACATTCAGGAAAGCCTGAACATCATTTTCATATGCATGTCTGTGTAAGCGCTTCGCTTGTCGGCAACGCTGCATTCAAAGTGATGCTTTTGAGTCGGTCAAAATTGGAAGGAATATAAATGATTAACTAATGCTCATATTTTATTCAATTACTTGAACTACTTTTACAATTTTAACATTTAGACCTACAGTAAAAAAATAAAGCTCTACTAGTTTCTCATTTGTTAAACAAGATGTCAGTCCTGATGAAAGTAATAATTTATTACAGTCTTATGAATGTCTACTTTCCTGATACAATAACAAGATATCAATTTTGGGCATACAACATTTGACAATTATGAACATATGCCGCTTAATGACAAAAATAATTTTGTAATGCTATTTTGTTGGTGTAAAAAGTTAACTATTGGCAGGATTGTTACTGATTTTGGCCATTTAATTGTGCATTCGGACTGCTTATTTTAAGTGTTGGATGCTTATTCATTCCCAAAGTTATAACTTATTGTCGATTTTCTCAAATACCCATATGGTGGAAATAATCTATACAGTCTCAAGTATTTAATTCCTTACAAACTCTTAGTGAAATTCCTTTCTGCATCATGGTGACTAGATGTCAGACTATGTATCTTATTAGAAATAACACAGTACATTTTTATTGGCTGGTTTTCTGGCTCAAACCCAGCTTCTAAGCATAGTTCATACATTTTTAATATGTCTGAGGTCAGGCCCATTCCAGAACCTTAATGTCAGCCCGTTTTATGTGCTTTAGTTTTAATGGATATTGAAACACTCTTGTAAATTGATTGTTCAAACACCCAATTGTTTTCAAGTTTCAAATACCCCCTCAACAACAGAAGCCACCAAACCTTGGGCCTATTATAGACTAGAAGCTGATAGAAAAGTAGTTTCACTCTCCACAGTGAACAGAACTTTATATCCCCTTGAAATGAGAATATAACAGAAAAAAGAAAAATAGTTGAGCCAACTTAATTGAGTTGCTTCAGTTGGTAACAATTCAGTTAGGTTTATCCAAATGAATTTATTAAGCTGGTTTAACTTGACAAATTTAAGTCAGTCTTACTCAAATTATTTTGTTTACTTCAAATATAGAAGTACACTAATAAAGAATCTTTAGGGGTCATGCTGCCTTCATTTGATAGTAGTTGGACAGGAAAGTGGGTTATGAAAGAGGGGAAAGACACGTGGCAAAGTCACCAGGCTGGGAATTGAACCTGCGTTCCTTATGTGAGTTGTGCAATACTTCTGCTCCACCACAGCACTATGGTTGGTACAGAATCTGTGAAGATTGCTTAGGTTTCGAACGTGGCATTGAACTTAATTGCTTCAAGTAAAGTCAAAGTAAAAAGTTCCTTTAAGTTAAAATGTGAAACTTTTAAGTCAATTCAACGCGAAAAAGTGTTGAGAACTTTCCGGCATGTTCTCATCACTAAACCAATAGAATTAAGTGACATTAATGTAAATAAGTCCATTACACAAACTCCAGCCCAAATACACTTTTTTGCAGTGATGTTGACTTGTTGACTAAGAAGGAAGCATCTGCTTTGAAACAGTTTCATTTGAACTTGAACTAAAAACTTGAACTAAAAACGCAGCTACTCAGTTTTATCTTTATACTGTAGATGTTACCGTAGTGATTAATGAATACACTGACGTAAATAATTGTGATCATTCATACCGCTTAATTACAAAGTTAGATCCATGACCACATTTGTGAAACGAGTGCTTCTTGCCAAGCTGTTTCTCTCTGTCCTCAACAGGAATGAAGACAGGGATGAACGGAATCGAAAGGCATCGTATGACGACAAGGAAGGGACCTCAGACTGTGAAGACTGGTGAGCTAAAATCCCTACGCAACAATGCCTGACAAATAAAACAGACTTCTACTCCGGCTGACGCTAAAGAGACCCGCTCCAATGTTCTCGTGTTCTCTGCAGCCCGAAGCCCACGCTGGAGGAGGTGAACACGTGGGGGCAGTCGTTTGATAAGCTGATGTGCTGTCCAGCTGGGAGGAACTCTTTCCGGCAATTTCTCCGCACCGAGTTCAGCGAGGAGAACATGCTGTTCTGGCTCGCGTGTGAGGAGTTCAGCAAAGAGACCAATAAAAGTGTGATCGAGGAGAAGGCCCGGCTCATCTACGAGGACTACATCTCCATTCTCTCGCCGAAAGAGGTGTGGAACCTTTATTGATTTATGTTTTGGTAAAATAGAGTTTCCTTGATGGGTGAAACCTTGTGATGTCTGAGTTCAATGAGTATGTCGATACCACTTTCGTGTTCTTGTGGTGAAGCCTCACACACTTAGCTTTGCACAAAGTTTATCTCTGCCCAGGGGGTAATAAAGTCCATCGTGTCTGTATTCAAGAGTTTGTTTCATGGAACTCTTACTTTTACTTTAATTCAACAGATGATCTAAAGTTTTCGTCAGACCTAGCTAAACATGGCGTGCTAAAAATGCCAACTTCTGAAAATAGCAGTGAGAGATGCACTGTTGTCTGAACAACAGGTCTTCAGTAGCCTAGAGACAACATGTTTACTGCACATGTGCTCCACTGCTGCACAATTTATCCAAGTTCTGCACAAATACAATGACCAGTTATTAGAAGGAAATAATCTCATGCAACCCAAGGACCATGCGTTTTCAAGTCTTGATAAGAAAGCTAAATATCCAATTTTTCACATCCTCGCTACAGAAACAGAAAACTTTCTGTTCTTCCTAATTGTTGTGTTTTTCTTAACTTCCAGGTGAGTCTTGACTCCCGAGTGCGTGAGGCGATTAACAGGAACATGCCGGAGCCCAACTTGCACACGTTTGACGATGCCCAGTTGCAGATTTACACGCTAATGCAAAGAGACTCGTATCCCCGCTACTTGAACTCCCTAGAGTACAAAAACCTGCTCAAACCTCTGTCAGAGCAGTCCCCCGAATCTTAGGGTGGCGACGACAACCTGTGATCTTTTAATCCTTTTTGCCCTTTCTTAGTCCCTCAATCCCCACAAAAACCCACCCGACCCAAACCCCGAGTTTATGAAAAAAAAAAAAAGTTTTCTTCTTTGTATGTTCAGTGTAGGATTACATGAGCCAGGCCTCGGGCCCCGGCCTCTCCCAGGGATCTCAGCGATATTGTGATCTGCACCTGACCGAAGACAACTCAGGTCTGAAAAACCTCCTGAGGGCTCGACATCACATGTACTGCTACAGATCAACATAGCAAAACACTCCAAAGGAATATGAATAACACTTTAATCCTGTTTCTTTTTCCTTCTTTTTTTTGATAGAAATATTCTATTTTATTTGTGTTCACAGTTTTTTATGGTCCGTTGTTTTTTGTATGATTGTTTCTGAGGAAAATGATTCCTATTGTAGACTATCTATACATATATACATATATATTTATGAGTTTGTAAATAGTTCCAATGAAATTGTGGGTATTTTATGTGGAAACGCCTGGTTCTATTTACTGCGTATGAAAATCAAAGCTCAAGTCAAAGCTGCACATTAGCTTGACTTGCTGGCAGCTTTGTGGGGTACTGTTTGATTTTTTTATTCTTATTTATTTCACTTCGTTTTGTTACCTAACCTCACACTTTCAGTATCTGTGGCAGCGACTTGGCAACTCCAGTTCATGCACAACCTGTGTGTGGTTTAACAGAATGTGTGTATGGTTACCAGAGAAGTAACAGGGTGCAATAACTGAAAATCAGTAATGGTGAAGAGTGTTTTAACCTTTATCAATTGCCAGTATAAGACAATGTTGTTGTTTTTCTAATGCTAGTGGGACACTTTGCACAAATCATAGGTTTATCAAAGATTTATTGGTGTGTGATTCTAAGCTGAGTGGATTTTTACCAGAGAAAGTATTTTATTTAATATTGCGACATGTCAAAAAAAAAGAAATTATACTTAATTATTTTGATGGAGTAAATAACACAAAAAAAGACATTTTATTGAAGCTATTTTCTTTTATTGGTCTGCAATTTTTCAACAACTTTCCAAGGTTTTCCTGATAATATCTATATTCTTTCCGTTACTAAAAGGTAATTTGTTTTAGTTATGTAAGTTGTGCTCCAGTTCTGACCAGTATTGTTACTCTGATGCCCATTCCTATAAAGCAGTATCGTCACTCTGATGCCCATTTCTCTAAACATCTTTCACAGAATATTTCATATCAGGGAGCCATGCAGTATTATGTATAGTCAGCTCATACTTTATTGATCAACACCTAACCACACCACAGTGATGTAGCTGTTAAAATGGTATTATGAGGATGCATTCATACACCATTAAAACTCTTAAGTTCATCTTCAGATAGTTTACTCCCTGTTTCTGTTTCCCACCGCAGAACTCATTTAGGTTTGATGAATAGAATAAATCCATTTTCTACCTCACCCATAAACAGCCAAACATCCGTTAGACATATTTTTGTTAAAAAGTTTGTTGTTTTGTTTGGTCCAGAGAAACAACCAGTCATCTGTGGACAGCCATGTAGAATGACAACTTCAAAACCGGTGCCATTTCAGACGCAGTGTCATCATTTATACAAACCCATTGCAGTGTGAGGTCATGAGTGCCAACGTCGACACTCACGTGTGAGTCCATGTGATTTTCAGATTCCTAAATATGAAAAGTTAAAGTTATAAGAAAAAAAACCTGTTGTTTTTCAGATTTCATTTGATGTTTTAACCGATGAGAGGCACCAGCTGCCCTCCGAATGCACATCGCTTGAGTTATGCTAGCAAGGTACATCCACGGTTCGGGAAATTTGTTTGAGAACCTCTAGAGATTCCTCTAGTTGGGCTTCAGTATAACATCTAAACATGTCCTAAACACAGTTGGTTTATCCTGTTTATTAACTGGTCAAGTAAAAGCAATGACTTCATTTTTATTAGCAATAACTAACATTTAACGTTAACGTTTGTCCAAAGAACATGGTGGAAAGTCATGAGAAATTGCAGACCTATTGATACAGCATCACATATGAGATTTATCATTAAAAAAAAATCATATATTTAATAATGGATAAGAAATATTACGGTCCGAGGATCTTGCCAGGTTAGCAGAAACACCAAAGCTATGATGTAAGCTGTGTTCACGTGTTTAAAGAGAGTGTTGAGTAAAATTGGAGTTGCCAAGCGTTTAGTACTTAGAATATCTAGTTTTATTTGAATTACTTTGTTGCCTCACATTGTGTCACTCGAAGACAAGATCCTCTGATGGGGAAGTGCCTTGACATTCAGTTTTCTGACATCTTTCTCATGGGCAACAGTTGTTCGCTGACTTGCGCCGAAAGGTCCTTCACTGGAGAACGACTCCAGTCTTACCGGAAATTGTCCCTCCTCTCACTGGCCAACATATCTCGCGTGTTTGGTCTCCGTTCCTCAATTGTGAGTACGTCGGTGGAAGGCGGCAGGAAGAAGAAGCAGCGCCTCTTTGTCGGCTGGAGACAGAGATCGCCGTGACCCGGCGTGAGGAGTCGGAGCGTCTCGCCAACCTGTCTGCTTCACGGTGGCTCTTGTCTTAGAGTTAACTCAGACTCACTACATACGATGTGCAATTTGAGCTGATGGGTTAAACTGCGCAGATCCAACCTCAAAACACAATCTAAGCCAATGGTTTGGCGTGATGCCTATAAATGTTGTTTCTTATGTTTACTACTATATGAAATGTGTTATTTTGCGCTGAGTTTACTTATGAAGACATTTTTCAAAAAACTAATGTGAATGTTTACAGTATGGTTTAGGGTTTTGTTTATTTTTTTGTTTGTTTTTCTGCTACTCTCCAAGAAAAATACTGACTTGTGGGCATTTCGATTGAGATAAAATAAAGCACAATAATTTTACTCTTTCTTGAGTGATTTCATCAATAAATCTTGAGTTAAATAATAATTATGGAACTTATTATCTTGTATTCCTAGCATCAGTTTTCAGTCTAGAGATTGCAAGGCTAAGATTACAACAGATGCTTTTTTTCCTCTTCTTATTATTCATAAGCAGCACAATATTTCTATATTATTGTATTTTCATAAAATAATGATTATTATTTAGCCCCCAATCCAAATTTATGCACAGCACATATTTTATGGTCTGCACAAAGGCCTTCAGAGAATTATTGTATTAAATTTGAATTACTTTGGATTATGTTCTTAAACATACCAAAACATTTCCAACTTCATTTCTTCTGCGTCATATCACACAAAGTTGCATGTCACATACAGATTTCAACGTCACTCATCAACTCGTAATTTTAATTTTTTCTAGAAGCCAGGATCATCTTGTCAGAGTAAACAAAGATATTCACCTTCTTTTTCTGCAGTGTCCAACAATGGAATTTAAAGACAGTTAAGTCATTTGTTTATTGATTTTGAAGGAACAAATATGTGTTTAGGTGTCAAAAAATTTTAGTTAAACCTTTAACAAAGAGCATTGTTGTTACTTTCAACATTTTATTAAAATATTTAGTTTTTTTTATATCTGCTGATTGTTTCAAAAGTCACTAAAAAAATTGAAATAAATTTAATTTCTAGATTCCAACTCTTTTTAATGGACTTGATTAGAAATTTGTGATTAGTTTCACTACATTTTACACTGATTAGCCTAGAAAGTCTGACAAAGCAGCTATTATAACCCAAGAGCCTTGTGATAGTACAAATTATCACTATAATACTGAGAACATATAAAAATCCTGAGGGAGCTACAAGCACCCATAAGAGGTCTTGTAAAAATAAAAGTGGGACAGAGCAAACATGGAGACGGGACTACTTTGGTTAGATAAGTCCACGAGTTATTTATTTCTTGCCTACATGCAAAATATCAATGAAACAGAAGTCTAAAAATGCAAATGACTCTGAACTCACCGGTCTTGTAGGCTTTGCATGTGGAAGGCAGTGTCATGCTGTGGGGATGCTGTTCTTTAGGGAAAGAGGTCAGAGCAGAATACAGGGTGATGATGTAAGCAGGCGGGGGTCCTGTCCTGTTTGGCGCCCTGGCGGACCACCTTTTAGACGCACGTTGAGGCAGCGGCGCATCTAAATGCCGCAGAGATCCAACAGTAGCTTTCGAAAACTAAAATTGGACACTCCTGGTTTAAATCAAAACAATAGCCTTGTCAAAGTTCAATTTAAGATTGTGTTTGACAAAAATGAAACAAATTTCAGTCTCTAATGTCCACATCACAGTTAAGCACTCATAGGTTTCTCTAATCTTAAAAAGTTCAAAAAGGAAAAGTACAAGGCGCATAAACACTTCTAAAATATGTACTGTGTGTAACTCTAGCCATTAATGCTCTTCATTGTAGCGTATTACTGGTCTGGGTTCAGCATGGCCTGCAGAAACACAGCAAAGCAGCTCATCAGCACAGAGTGTTTGCACCTGGCAATTACAAAAGCTCCACGAAAGGGGGAACAATTGTGTTTTTCCTGATCCAACCAATGACATTATCCCGTCTCTAGACAGATTAATAATATGCATACATCTGCATTCACTTTGAAGTGATGAATATTCTACCAATTACAAAAATATACTCCCACACACTCGTACAGGGATGTGTGTTCGCTCAGATACTCACAGGCATTATAGCGATAGTAAAGGTTCTCGTAAACTGTGGAGCATAATGAAAGACGAGTAATTAAAATCACTCCTTTTTAATCAAATGGATTACACTTTATTGGGGAATTAAATAAAACAACACAATGCTGTGCTGGGAAAGCAAAAAAAAACAAACAATATTATCCAAAGTGTTAAAACTACATATAAAAACGCAGATAAAAGAGAATGACACAAGATTCATGGCATATATCTGACAGCGAGAAACAACTAATAACAACAATAACAGATTTGGAGAGAGGGGCCTTAGGGGAAGTGACAATAAGCTCAATCTATGACCATGATATTTACTCAAAGGGTAACCGCAGTGGCATTTTGGATGTTGAGTACAACGCAACCACAGAATACAAAGCTCCACTCTGCTGCAGACGGTCAGAACCTGGTCCGGGAATTTTGCTACTTGTCGGGAGTGCCGTGGACGACGCCAGTGGATTCAGCAGAACTGGGAGACGAGAAGAAGATCCGGTGAGAAACATCACAGATTTTACCAACAACTGCTGTTAACAGCAGCAACTTGTTTTAATGTGCTTTAAGGAAATCACTTGGAATTACAAGATTTTGGAAATACAATCAAGTTATTTTAATAAATTTACAAAAAGTTAAACTTTGGTTATTCTCCAGGTTCTTAGTTGTAAGGTTCTGCGGTGTGTTTGCAGTCTTTTGTGATTCTTTAATTTGTCCTTGTTGTGGCCTGTCCACCTTATTTGTTATATGGAACATGGCAAGGTTTTTCAGATATTACCAAGTTGCTGTTTTTTCTTTTAAGGTGACCTTATGAGTTTTTCCACAAATGTACATGATACTTTCTATACATCTGAACCTTCCACAATGGCTGTTAATAGCTTTGTCTACAAATGGTAAAGAACTAGCTAATGTTTTTAAATATACTGTGTAGATATAATAGACAAGTGTTTCATGGAATAGTTGCATTACATTTCCACAACAGAATGACACTAAAAACACCAGTGACATTTTTCTTCCTATTTTTCTCGCCATTTAAAAATGCTATTTAAAACTGCTTTTTCTTCTTCACAATGAAATTCAAAATGTTGTATCTCAGAAAACTAGAAAGAAAATCATAGCATAACCATAAAAAGCTGTGTGGAAGGAAGAAGTGTGGTAGGAGAAGGGGCACCAACCACAGGGATAACTGCAGCCTTTGAGTGAACCGTCCAGTAAAATCCATGTAAAAATTTGGAGGAGCTTCACAAGGAGTGACCTGAGGGTGGAGTCAGCGCATAAAGAGCCACTACAGAAGTACCAAGAATGGGAGCAAAAGCTAGTTCAATGTCCAATGTTCCTGTGCTTGATTGACCAGCAAAACTTTCCTGATCAGAACCAATGGGGGGATTTTTAAGAGGAAGACGACAAAACGACAGGTTATTTTCAAACAATGAAGATGACCTGAAGGCCGCTGTCAAAGCAACAGCAGAGCAACAGGCTGATCACCTCCATGTCATGCTGCACTGACGCAGTAATTCATGCAACAGGAAACCCAACAAGGTTTTAGGTACAAAGAAATAAATATGTATGCATGATATTCCTCCTTTTTTATTAAGCTTATGTACGCTTCCAGTTTTCTGAATTTTGGTTTTCACTATGTGTAAGTTGTAAGAACTATTTTCTATGTGAAATGAACAGAAGTGATATGCAAGTTTCACTTTCTAAAATAAATGACACAAAATATTAAACTTTTTTAATGATATTCACATTTTTTTAGATTACCTGTCGGAACAGAAAACACCACGAGATGTAAATCAAGCCAAATTATCTAGTGGACTGATCATAAAGATCCCTTAACCTAATGGAGAAATTCTCATGTTCTGAGGTGGAATTGTCTAAACTAAACGTGAGATTTCTTTCAGAATGACAAGAACAAATAAATCCAGTGCAAAAAACCAAACTGCACGAGTTCAAAAGCGTAATTTAGAATCTGAGGGAGCTGCAAATGCTAATTGCCTTCAAAGATTAGACCAGGAAAAACTAATCGATTTGCATACCTTCCATCTATTTCCACACTGCTGGCAGAAGACAAATGTGGTCATCGGTTCATCAGCACTTCGAGTTTGAACCTAGAAGTCATTCAAGAAAATTGACACAACTTACTACTAAATATCCTACTTTTAAAATCCCCCTGATTATTCATTCAGAGTAATAAATCAAACAATACAAGTAAACACACATAAATATTCTTGCTAAAGTTTACAATACTGCAAATGGGTGCATTGCAACTGGAAATTTGAAATTAATTTGCCTTCCGTTTCATCACAACATAAATAAAGGCCTTTTCAGAGTCCGTCTCTACCTGTGTGTAGGTGCAGTTCTTCCCCTTGCATTTGCCACAGGTGAATAAATCAGTCTGAGTGCCGCCGGTGGTGGCCATCTGATGGTCCCTGACAGCTTCTTTGGTCAAATTCTTCCTCATTTCCTTCAGCTCATCACTGGCCATTTCCTAAACAATGGCAGCAGAAAGAAAAACAAACAAACTTTTAAATATACGTTGGGATTTCTGGTCGTTCTAATACTAGAATATTAAGAACATAGTTAGCACCGTCCAGAGACGCCATACCTCTGCGGTCATCTTGGCCATCCGCTCCGGGGTTACGCTCCCGCAGAGCACGGTCCTCCTTAAATTGGGATTTTTCATATCTTTTAGATTCGAGATCCGGCTTCGCACACGGTTCTTATATTTCATGTCTGTGTTCTTAAACTCTTGGAAGATAAGTGGGAGCAGGTCAAGGAATTGTACTTTGAAGAGGTGGAATTTTCTTCAAATCAGAACAAAAACAAAAAGGCCAAAAATTAAAACCATTATTGAAAATTGTTGAACTCTGTTTTCTTTTCTTAACAGAATAAATATGAAGTGATTCATCAAGTTTGCCACTGAAATGTGTGTCTAAATAAAAGGTCATAACACTATTCCAAAATATAGACAAACACATAACAAATGAATCCTTGGAACTGAGCTTCAAATGAAGCGAAAATGTAAAAGGATATATTCTTCAATCTGTGCGCCGAGCTCCTCACAATCAGCACCGATGGCAATATGATCCTCTGAAAATGATCAAACATAGTTAACATACAGATACCAGCAAAAAGTAACCAAACATCATGGGTTGGTGTGCAGTGTTGGCTTATACCTCCAGTCTGCAGAGCACTGGCCAGCATCTCTCTGCACTTGAGCCGGATGGAGTCGGAGGTGGTTGGGGCGCGAGAAGAGCTGGTGGAAAACGTGTTGGAAGCGACTTCAGAAGTTTCGCTTTTGCTGCTGGAATTACTGCTGGAGCTGCTGCAGACGGTAGGAGGGAAGATGGAAATCAACGGAGGAAACAAAGCACTGCGACAGAAATAAGAGAAAGTAAAAGGAGATAAAAACATTCAGAGAATGTTTCTCCTACCTCTCTTCCTTGGGCTCTGGGCTTCCCTGCGATGGAGAGACGACGGGTGTTGTTTGTTCTTTTCGCTTCTCATCTGGAGCTTTATCTCCACCTCCAGGCTCATCTGAAGAGTAAATTATCCAAGTTTGGAAAATATGAATCTCAAGTTTATTTGATTAAAAGATATAGAATTCATACTATTGAACAAGGAGTTGACAGCTTCTGAATATAGAACCTGCAAATTCCACAAATCAATCTAAAAATATAATCATGACTTATTGTTTAAATGTAACAATGAAAAATTTACATTAACAAAATAGATAAATCAGGTCTTACATACTGAACAAGTGAGCTTAAACATGTATATCTAAATATACCTACAAATTTTTATCAATCAATTTGACAACTATGTAATTAATAAATTACTGACATGCTTAAATAATTCTGGATACATTTATTTGTGCCTTTAATTATGATCTGTATACATAACTTATTTATCCATGTCATGTTGGCACCTGCACTACACCAAGTTATTTGCTAAATCTGCAGGTCAATTTAATTTCCAGCAGTAAAAAAAAAAAGTGAACCTCACAATTGTCATGTGTGGAGCTCATTGGTAATGATATCACACTGGACATTCTCAACTTTTTTATTTTCTTATCAGATCAGCAGAAAACATCAACAATAAAAATTACCCAAAAGCTTCTTCCAGGACTTGATCAAGGACTTGGCGAGAGATGTCACTTCCTCA
Source organism: Micropoecilia bifurca (assembly GCA_903067075.1). Taxonomy (NCBI): domain Eukaryota; kingdom Metazoa; phylum Chordata; class Actinopteri; order Cyprinodontiformes; family Poeciliidae; genus Micropoecilia; species Micropoecilia bifurca. Next base: position 27,722 of record CAEGAF010061020.1, read on the forward strand.
TCTGTGCTTTGCTTGCGGATCGCGTTAACAGACATTCCGATTCTGGTGGACTGTTGAAAAAAACAAATCGAACAAAAAGACTGTAATCTAGACTAAAAATACTGCCTGAATCCACAGAAACAGAAAAGATGTATTAAAAACCTGGAGCAGCTCCAGAGTCATGGGCACACTGCGCAGCTCTTTCAAGAGATCCAATGCCCCGGCCTGCAGAGAAAAGGAGACAAGAGATGTTTCTAGTAAACTCCCTTTGTGTTGAAGAGACACTAAACTATGGGCTATAAAAATTGGATTTCCTGAATTATCTGAGTCTATTTTAAGTAATTTTGAAATAAACGTAACTTTTAATCCTATAGTTGTTGCCACAACTTGTCGAAACAGTTGTGGCAACTGTTTCGACAAGGTCCGACTCTGTAGTTTGGTATAAAGAACTTGGAGGTCAGTATGTTGTTTCATGTTAAGCACATCGTAGCTCAAGTGTTAGTATGTCACAACAAAGATTTATGAATCTGGCTCTTTTAGAGTGGGCAGATGTCTCACGACAGCTGCTATTCAAATGTTACAAGTGTTTAAAATGAGCAATTCTTACTGGTAAAAATGACTCAAAGTTGTATAACAAAAAAAGGATGATGCTTGAATAAACTTGTTGATATTAAAGTGAAAAATTAAATGTATGAATTTCTTGAACGCAAAATACACGAATGATTTTGAATGAGTTACTATTTTTTATTAATTAAATGTTGTTTTTCTTGTGGTTTTTAATGCGTGTGCATAATTATGTGTGAACGCTATGAATGAAAGTTATATTAATAATCTATATATTTTAAATAAAAACTTCAACAGTGAAATTAAAGTGATACGAACAAATATCCTTGAAACAAATCACACTTCAGCAACTGTACTGATGGCAGGGTAAAGTTAACATTTTATTTTCAAGTCCCCCTGACTGATACATTATTGTGTATTACATTTTATATTAATCTCAATACAAATATTCGTTTGTAAAGGTCCCTTCGGCTGAAAAGACAAAAGCTGTAGCTGCTCAACGTAAAATAATGTAAAAATCAGACAAGTTGGGTCCAGTGAAGTTTACAACATACAAAAAACATATGTAAACAAACTTTGGGATAGTGTGTTTTTAACAGCAAGCGCCTGTTAATTGAATGCTGCTCTATTACAAACTAAAGCTGCAAAAACAAAACAAAGAACTAAAGTTTCCTCATCCTCAACTTTCGTTTCAGGGCTAATGCTTCTGATATTCCCTTTAAATTACATTTTGGGCTCATTCATTTTAAGAGTATATAAGAATTGTTCTCAGACTTTACAGTAATCTGAGAAGTACAGGTTTACATATTAATCTATAAGTGAACTAACAGTTTGTTACAGCTTTAGAAACCCTCATAACACACAGTAGTAATATTGCATGGATAGTTGTTTGGCGGCTACATATTGAGTGTCCAAGGCGAACTGGAGAAGCTAATTCACACCGTATCAGATGCAGATGACTTATACATAAATTATATGATCTCATTTTATGCTGTGTCGTCAAACGAACAAAAAGTTTTGAATATCACATGGATCATTTATTGGTTTTTATTCTCGCTCATGAACCTTACAATGCTCCTTAGGCTGCTAACTGCTAACTTTTTAGCAGCACAAATAAACAGACTGACAGCAAACAACAACTTGTTTTTGTCAGCAAACGGGTTAGTTCCAAACTTCATGAATATTAGCTGTGAGTCTTTATGCTGGAGATAGGTGTGAGCAAATTCGCGGAATAAAAAACTAGCATTTGCATCAGAAATGTTCTTGTTGAGTGAACTTGCTAGAAGCTATATTAGCCGCTGCTGAGCTCCATCGTATCCCATTAGCGTCCATGCTAGCATGGACGGCTAACAGCGTTCATCTCTCTCTGAGAACATCTCACCCCATTTTTCTTCTGCGCCATTTTATCCATCTTTTTAGCGATTCTGATAATCTCCTCTTCCTCCTTCTTCCCCATCTTGATTTATCTGACAGAACGGGACAAAAAAAGCGCAAGCGAAAAAGAAAATATGGGACAAAAAGACCACGCCAGTGAGGGAAAAAGCGGTAGCGGCGGAGGCGGCAGCGTCAACTTGGCGGACCGGGACAAACACAGCGACGGCCCCCGTTGTGTAGCAGACCTGACTAGAAGATGCCCGCTCGTAAAGTTCCCAAGTGGAGTTAATCGAGCCAGAACAGGAAAATGGATCGTGTCGCCGGTTGCTATAATAATCACACTGAACCAGAAAACATCTTTTATTTATTTATTTTTTTCAACACATTACTTTTATTTCCATAAAAACTTCAAAAATGTGTTTCTTTCTACAACCGATAACAATTTCAGCATTTTTTCAGTAATGTACGGAAGGCCTTCAGATGGCGCCAAAGCGTAACTTTTTTTAGTTACACAGTATGCTTTTTTAAAATCTTGCTCACTTTAAAAAGCATTATTTAACCAATTTCTCCTTATCAAAAACCAGCAACTATACACACAAACTAAATTAACCTAATGACACATTAGTACACATTTCTGGAAAATATATATATATTTAGCAACATTGTGTGTATTGAGTAAATGCATGCAGTATTTGTACTGGAGTCAGCTTGGTAAATGACCAACGATTGTAAGGGACTTTTAGTAGAATTTGATTTTGGTTCATACTTTTAACTAATCACATAACCCATAATTACATGATATTGTCCAAGATTGTTTTCAATTTTCAGCTGTTTTACATTTAAAACTGCTACATTTAATGGTAGAAAGAGAATTGTACAGTGATGTTTGTGCCATTAGTTTAAAATTAGATTAAAATTGTTGTGATCAGAAAAGAATTGAGGGATATTTAACAAATAAACTTTTATAATGCCATTAAAGGATCACCCATTTATTATGTTGTTGGTATTTTTCTCCCTTTAATGATTCTAATAATCCCTAGAATAAATAAAAACATCCAGTCAAATAGGTGATTCTGTAATTAGGTGTGAGAAAACCTTTCCAAATCAACCAGGTTTGTAAAGCTGATGGTTGTGAAGTGTTTATGACAAGCAATGAACCATTTACATCACCGTGAAAAGAACTTGTCCTACTCTTTTCAGAATCCTTAAATTCAACCATACTGTAGGATTTTCAAAAATGTTTATAGTCATATCACAGCATGTCACTCAGATCAGAGAGCAGACTTTGACTAGATTAATCCAAAACCTTGTTGTTGTTTTATTTTGAGCCATTCAGAGGTGGACTTATTGCTGTGCTTTGGATCAATGTTTTGCTACATACCTCGACAATTATTGATTTAACAAGGCATTTTCTGTTGCTAGTCAATGAAATCCTAATTTGATAAATGCTTATCAGTCATTCTTGTCATTAAAATTTGTTTGATAAATCATCTAAAACTTTTAAATGTGGTAAAAGAGTAAAATCACACTTCTTTTTAGATCACACATTTTTTATGCACAAAAAAGCAAAAGTACAAAACACATACAATTGGTGATTTGATTGCATACACATATTCTGATGTATATTGCGGCTTGTATTGGCTATTAGCTTGGACCACTCTCAGGAGCAGCTCCCACCTTTCAGGACGCTGCACATGTTGGTGGGATTTACCAGCAGATTATGCTCAGGAACAGATGGGAATTGGCACCTGTTACCTGAAAAACAGTGACACAGCGCTCAGTTGTTGATGCAAATAGGTCCATTTAATTCAAAGGCAAAGTCTAAAAATGAAATATGTTAAAAAAACATATAACTGACAGTGGGGGAAGGAAGGCACAGACTATGAATTTTATAATCTGAAAATATGCATTATTTTCTGATCTTATATTTCAGTGTCAACATACTTCCCTGATCACAGGTACTAACACAGATACGTTGTTTGTCCTGAGGTCCGATTGTGGAATTGCCAGGTAAAACTACTGCTTAAAGACTTGATTCTGCCTCCTGCTGTCGGCAGGTGCAGAAAACCTTCAAACTAATCCCTATTAGGCCTAGCCCTCACAAATCTGATTATGGTGGCCGCCTACAAATTCAGACTAGTTCAAGATATCTGTTGACAACAGTATTGCCAGCATTTGACCCAGAAAATAAGAACAATGACAGTTTTTCTCAATTTGGCTATCTTTTTTTTAATTTTATAATTTAAATGTAAATTATGTAAATTCTGTATTTACTTTCTTGTTAGCTTTGAGCACAAATAATAAATTATAAAGGAATTGTTTACAAGTAAAATTATAATTAGAAAGTGTTTTTTATACAAAATTTCAAACTAATTTCTCAGGCAACTATAAAAATGTGTTTAAATATTAATAATAACACATTACATTGTCTCAAACTTGCAAGAAATAAGTAGTTAATGCTTTGAAATTGAATACGAGTAAAAGGTGTTGTTTATTTCCTTTTCACTATATTTTCTCCATATATATATATATTTCTTCAACCTTAGATGCTGATTAAGTGTTAGCAAAGATTAAGCAAATTGGCCATGATGTTACATGTCCCAAAATAGCCCTCCAACGCAGATGAGAGGCTTTGATCAGCCGTGAGGAACACAACGGAGGCAGGTTTTCAATTGTTTTTGCCATTAAAAAACTAGAAGAAATGCACCTTTTGTGGTAAGTTTTGCTGAGTACATCGGTTGATTTGTTGGTTTCCTCGCTGGAATTTATCTTTTTACATTTAGACTGTAATCTGTCTTTATGTTTGAGGAATGGAAGGCCTGTGTCCATGTTTGCTTAAAGCTAATTCACGTGCAGTGTCCGGAGAATTATTGGTTTGGAAGGAAATTAAGTTCCACAATAATATGCTATACTGTACAAAATAATACATTGTCTTTATATGCATATAATGTCAGATATGTTTACTGTATTGATGCTGACTACCATTACATAGCTCAGTCCAGAACTACACTATGTTATGTTTTTGTCCATGATAGCATATGAAATAGATTGAAAGCATTAAGGAGTTAATACGTTTAACATGCTTTGCTGAACATTATGCTAAGGGAACAGCCATAAAATATCCTAATTTCCAGTAATAGACTTCAGGCTTTGTAACTTTCTTCATTTATATTGGAAATATGTGACAAAATATCAGAAATCTAACCAACACAAGAAAGAAAGTTATATTTGAAATAAAAGAAAAATATTTCTCTATGTTTTCCGTAAGGAATTTGAGTTTTGTTGTCACTTTGTTTTTTGTTTCTGTCAATTTGTCTTTGGTTATTTACTAATTAGCTCTTTTGCCATTATTCCCCTGTTTGCCCCCATTGTTCTTTTGTTAGGTGTTCTGTATTCAATAAGCAGCGAGTTCATGATAATTCCTGTTTTATGTCTTAATTTGGGTCTCAACATCAAATTGTGACAAAAAACACATTTCAATCAGACACTTGAAAGTTCATTACAAGACAAAATAATGAAATAAATAATAACAAATCCTATACAAGTTTGAAAGATACATAAAAGCATTTTAAAACTCTTAAGGCACAATATTACCCTCGATTGCAACTTAGCTTTGCAAAAATCAAAGTTTTAACACAGGAAAACTTATCTTTTAAGAAAGTTAGGTTTAATAAATAAAAAAATCTGTATTCTTCTTTTAACAAGATTACAAAACAGGGACCTAAAAACTAAAACATTGCATAATGAAATTCTGGAATTGAATAAGATTTCTGCACCATGAAAGCAGATATTTAACATGGTGATGTTAGTAGACAATCAGATCTTTAAATTACATCGATTACTCCCATTAATGGTTTTATATGTAATGAGAAGCATTTAAAAGTATGTCCTTACTTATACACGAGGGCATTATAAAGTCTTTTGAAGGTATGGAAAAGTAATGTTTTGAACTAAAGTACATTTTATAAGACATAGCTTAAGAAATGGCAAAAAACTAATGTGAATGTGTTGGTTTTTTTGTGTGACATGTTTTTTTAACAAATGTCCACAAACAAAACAAAATAAAAACAACTCCCAAAAATGTGTTTATTAAATGATTTAATTAATTTCTTTTGTAATATTGCTGCTATAAAGCTTTGTGACTCAAACACAAAGACTAGCCTTAAAAGTAAAATTTCTTCTTTTATTTCTTTCTTTAAAGCCACTTTCTTACAATATGAGCAACACATCTATCCAGGACCCTCCAGCCCAGGAGATGTCCTCCAGCAGTGGGCAGATGTTGCCCTCTCGGCCTGTGCAGTCCGTCTCGGAGCCCTCCGCTTCTAAACGGGTATGCTTCTACAAAAGCGGTGACTATCAATTCAGTGGGCATCGGATGATAGTCACTGCCCGCACCTTTAAGACATTCGATGCTCTGCTGGATGCTCTTTCCAAAAAAGTGCCTCTGCCATTTGGAGTACGAACCATAACCACACCTCGGGGAACTCACTTTCTCAAAGCTTTGGAAGACTTACAGGATGGGGGAGCTTACGTGTGTTCGGATCAGAAACGGGTGAAGCCATTAAACCTGGAAGAGGTGAACCGCAGGCAGGTGCCTTGGAACTTGACAAGGCCCCTCAATGCAAGACGGCGTAAGAGGCAGGAGCTCAAGTTTCATCAGTTTGGCAGAGGGACTGATCCAAGCGACAGGCCAGCGAAGGTCAGCGAGAAAGTGGCGGTACGGACGCCGAAGAAGCTCACGGTTATCAAAAACAGGGATCCTACAGTTAGACGAACCATTGTGCTGCAGAGAAGAACAGCACCAACTTTTGACGCTTTGCTGGATTACCTCTCCCAGATACTCCAGTTTCCAGTGCTGAAACTCTACTCTACAGATGGCAGACGGGTAAGTCGTTGGTAAAACTAGAAATGTAATTAAAGGATGTGTGAAACAAGACAGGTTATCTAAGCAGGTAGAAAAATTGACCAAGTTTGCTTTGCATTTAAACCTTTGAACCATTTGACGATGCAAGCTGTTTTTTTAAATTTACGATTAAGGGTAATGAGTCATTTGGGAAACTGGCAGTCTTGTATTTGACCCCAGACCTTTAATGACACTAAATAGGACAACAATACTATCTGACATAAAGTCATATACAACCATGAACCCAAAATATAAAACAAAAAGTGGCAGAAAAACATTTAGCATGATTGTTTTCAAAAACAGTTTAGTGTAGGATGTGTTAGTTGTAGGACATTTCACAGATGCATTTTATACATAACTCTCCTTTCTCTACAGTTGGTGATAAGATAATTGCTCTTTACATATTTATGAAGTTTTTGTTTTATTAGAAAAAAATGACATGGAACTTCACCTATCTTTGTAATTTCAAGAAGCTTTGTCACAATAATGGCTCCTGAAGCATAATTGAAAATATAAATTAGAATAATTGGAACAAGTACTTGATTTTATAAACACTTAAATGCTTTGTCCAATGAAGAGGGCAATCATTTTACAATTGGTAAATGCCAAAATAGAAAAAAAAGATTTCAGGTTAGGACCAGCAAGAACTTTTGAGTTCATTTTAAAGAAAAGAGAGATCTTGTTTTAAATAAAATCAAATATTTTATTCTTTACTTGTTACACAGATGCTGTTTAGAGCTTTAGAAGTATCTTTTTTTCTTCACCATAGTACTTTTTCCAACAATTAAACGATTCCGTGACTTTACAGTCGGCACCATGCTGAGAGCTGTTCTCCAACCTTTTTAGCCATTCCTAATCTGCTGTGATTCTTAATTCTTCATCTAATGACACCTAGGACAATATTAGGCAGAGATTTCTTTGGGAAACACTTTCAAGATAATCTTGAATGTGTCCATTTTCCATTTATTTATTTCATTTATTGAATTAAATTCAATATTTTTTGAGACCATTTAATCTAATTTTACCAAGTTTCTGATACTTGAACTTTATGCCACTTGGTCTAAAAAGTCCAAAATGTTTGGCTGAAAAACCTGTGAAAAGTAATAACCATTTATCCCGAAAGAGAGTACATAGATTACATCTTTGTTTTTTTTTAGATATATGTTGTGTAATTAAAAAGGATTCCAAGAAGTACTTCAGAAGTGCTGTCTAAACATCCCCCCTGGTGAGAAAATGCCTTAATCCGGAGTGTCCTTCAGTGACAAAGTAAAGATCAAGAGCACCACATGCAGATATCGGCACGTGTTCTGGTGAAGGTTTGACAGTGTGAATCAGTGTCTTACAGACTGTCAGCAAAATCTATACATTTAAAATAGTCTGACTGTTAAAGAAGCAAAGGTTTGTTGTCTAATTCATACAAATATACCTTTTTGAGTTCAGAAACTGACATTGATAATTCCTGTCAAGTTTACCTTGCCTCCAATGTCTTCCTCTAGGTTGATGGTCTTGCTGCACTTATCTTATGCTCTGGGATCATTGTGGCAGCTGGCAACGAGCCTTTCAGATTAGGAAACCAGCGTTTTCACAGAGCAGGCCAGGCGGCCCAGATTATGTATGTGGAACACGTGGAACCATCGACATTAAACCCCAGAATGCGTAAGTGTTGACTACTATTATTGCAAAAAACAGCTTGTCACAGCTTGAGATGCTTATTTGTATTTTATCTTTTGTTCAGTGACATATTTGTCCTGTCAAATTTTAGACTTTTCTTATAATTGATTTTGAGGTATTTTTAATTGTATGGCACTGTGCTTGTTATATGCTTGTTAGGTATAAATATTGTAAACCCTTTGTCAGGTCATCAGAGACCTTTTGAGGATGTTTCCAGAACCAGAACAAAACAAGGAGAGGAAGTATTTGGAGTGTATTCTCCTCAGGTGTTAAAAACCAGAGATCTGCATAAACTGTATATCAGGACAGATTTTTTTTTTTAGATTTACATCAGCAGTTTTTCCATAAATTTTATTTCATCAGTTCATTTTTGCAATGTCATTATTATTAATGTCTACTATTTTTTTAGATTATAGATTTAATTTCTTTATAAATGCTTCCTAAATATTGCTATTTTTATTTCTTAGAGTATTTGGATTTGCTTTCAATGAAATTTCCTTTTCCTTCATTCATTTTCCTATAAAGCCCATTGGATTAGCCTTTTTTAACAGGATGTATACCTAAGTTCACCTAGATGAATACAACATAAAATTTATCCAATAATAAATATTTTTCTCTTTTCCTCACATGCCCTTCACTAACTCCTGTGCATCATTCATCAACTAACTCCAGAGAAAGATAAATCTATATCCAGTGGAAGAGGCTCAAGAAACTTCTCCGCGTCATCAGAGCAATTCATTGTCAACCAGATAAACAAATCCCAGAAAAGCAGCTTGAACGGCTACCTGCACCATCCCAGTGGACTGTCTGAAACAGAAGCCCATCAGCATCTTGCAGCCATGGAGACATGTGTACCTGAGAGGGAAGATAACGAGCATATTGGCTACGTCGTCCCTCGTGATGACGACATTGAAAAGTCATTCCGCATAAACCAAGACGGCAGCATGACAGTGGAGATGAAAGTTCGTCTGACGATCAAGGAAGAGGAGATGCTTCACTGGACAACCACACTGTGCCGCTCCGGTCTTACCAAGAAGACATCTTGTGCCTCCCTCTCTGGGTCAGACAACAGCTCACCTGACTCAAACAATGCTGTTGCCAAAGACTCCCCAGGAATTGAAGAGGATGAAAGAAAACAAGAAAACTACCATGACGGAGCTGCAAGGAGCGTTGCCTTTAATGAAGAACACATCTATAAAGGTTACAGCTCTACAACTTTGGGCAGAGCAAAAACACGATTTAAGCGGACTCCGACACCAGGCCCACAGCAGGTGAATGAGAGGGCTTCGGTAGAGAGTGTGAAAATGGTTACAGAGACAGGGGTTCAACAGAGCACTCTGGGACATTATTCGTATATGGAGAGAACAGCTGATGGCGAGACGACCGAGGGTTACTGCGTCGTCAGACACAGCAGCAGCAATAAGTCTGTCCCTAAAACTCGTAGGACGACGTCATCAGGAGCGAGCAGCAAACGCTCCTCTGTCAAATCATCAGGCGTTGCTGAGGTCCTTCAGATACAGAATGATGGAATGGAGGTCACGGAGACCGTGATGCATATTTACGAGAGTCAAGGTTGCTACGACAACTATGTTGCAAATGAGGAGCTTAGCGCAGATGGCACTTCTTTGCATGGCTCCCCTCCGGTTGCAGAGAGCAAACCGTCCACTTCCTCTGGGCCTCGGTCGTCTAGCAATGATTGTGATATAGATTGTAACTGGCAGCCGCCCACCACCAACTCACTAGAGAGGCGGAAAGAGGAGTTGCTATCACTTTCATCAGACGCAGGATCTCTAACACACCAGGCTACAAACAATTTATCCTCGGCAACTGAGAATGAGGATGCCGGCTTACAAAAGGTGGAAACAGTAAATAAACATAATGCTGCCAAAAGTACTAAGAAGAAAAAGATTGGTAGGCCGCTTTTCAATGAGAAGAGTTCAGTTTCAACAAACAGCTCAGATAAAAAACGTCAAGAAAGCATAAAAGGCTCCTCAAAACATAGTAAATATTCATCTACTGACAAACTGAGCAGCAATGCAGGTGTAGGAAAAAAGAGCCTGAGTTCATTGGAGAGATCTAAAAGTTCACTGAAGAGTAAAGGAACAGAAAGTTCTCAGTCTAAGAAGTCAATCAAAGATGAAAAAGTGAAAAAGGATTCAGCCTTACTACTTAACCCTGGAAATACTAAACCAAGCCCGCAACAGAAAAAAAGTCTAAACAAAATAGCATCAAACAATGGACACAATATTAACACTCCAACCGGAAGGCCTCAAATGAAGAAGAACATGTCAGACATTTTACAAACCAAAAAGCCACTTTCACCCGGTCAAAAGACAATCAGCAGGCCAAAATCTATGACTGAATGTGGACTATCATTACCCAAACCACCTCAGGAACTGAGTGAGACTGGGCCTTTACCTTCTCTGAATCCTTCCCCTTCAGAAATTCACCAGTATGTGGAGAACTGGTTGGAAAATGCCAACCCAGACTCTGTGCCATATGCAGACGAGGTGATTACCGATGGAGCAGAAACTCGGGCAAAGGTCGTATTTAAGATAGGCGATGACTCCGAATCAGATGAAATAAATCAATGCCAGACTAGCTTAAACGATGCCATGAAGAAATCCTCCTCCTGCTTATCAGTTCCTCTTTACCATGAGGGGCTGGCGACAGGTGCACAGCAGGGTGAGCAGGGAACCCGAGGGCTTTGTGTTTCAATGCCAAGTGTCAGGTGTGACCCAGAAAATAATGAGAATAAGCTCAGGCTGCACAAATCTGTTGAAGCCATTGGCACAAATGACAGTGAGATCTCTTCGTCTCACTTGTTGAGCCCAAAGGCACAGCTAAGGCCAGTCCTTCGCCAGGTTTGTTCATCAATTCAATGCATCAGAAGAACATCTGCCAGCAGCACTGCTCCCACACTTCAAAATTCAAGCAGCCTTCCTAATTTCTCAACACAAGTTGCCTCAGTGTTCGGCTCATCGTGTAAAGCCTTCCTCTCATTCTTGTCGGTGATGACGCTGAGAGACAATGTTAAAGGCTCCCAACTTGGGGAAGGTAACCAATCAAGAACCTCATCAGAGGCCATGCTTATGATGGAGTCCCTCCAGAAGATTTCTGCTATGGAAGATGAAGAAGAGCAGAGGGCAAGTCTTACCGACTTGCAAAGCAGAGCGTCTTCTCAGCTAAGAGAGCGCTGGAAGGATTTCCAGATTTTGAGGGAGAGACTTGAAAGTGAACCGCTTTCCCCCAGAGTTTCAGAGACTGAGTTTGCTCTGGATGTTGTCTCTGATGGCGGCGACGCATTCGACGATCAGCAAATGGTCCTTGACGAGCTCATGGAGGAGCTAAACATGCCACAAGACCTCAGAGAAGAGATTGTTTCCACAATCCAGCAAACCAAAAGTTTCTACCCTGCTGAGGAAAGTACTTTTGTTGAGACTGTTAGAAACCAGTCAGATTCAGAGGAAGATTTAGAGCGATTTGTCGGTGATTGTGAAGAGGAAACGAAAGATTCACCAGAGCCTAGAAGTACAACTGGGGACATAACCGAGACTAATCAAGAAAATGACAATGAGGTGAATCCGGAGTTAGCCACAGAAAGTCTGATAATATCAGAAAAAGACAAGGAATTAAAAAATGAAAAGCAAGAGGCGGCAAATGTCAATAATTTAGGAAATAATGAAAATGTAAATGCTGATGAAGAGGATGACAGGGAAGAATTGGAAAGAGAAGTGGAAACAGAGATGGAAATGAAAAGAGAGAATCTGGGGGATTCAGAGGAAGAGAAGACAAGTGAAAGGGAGCTTGTTCAAAAATTAGAGGAAGTAGAGGAAGCAATGACAGAGGATGAAGAGGTTCCACCAAAGACTCTAGAGGGGAAGGATGAAGGTTTTGCAGTTGAGGAAACGGGAACAGCTGATACGATTGAAGATACGGATGAGCGGGAAGGGGCAGGAGAGACAGAGGAGGAAGGAAACAATCAGGAAGGCCAGACTGAAGAGAATGAGGTACAAGATGATGATGATGATGAAGTAGAGAGTATAATTAATGAGGAGGAACAAGAGGAGGTAATGATGGAGGAATATGATGATGAGGAGGAGCAGGGAGAGGAGGAGGAAGAGAAAGTAGGGGAAGAAAATGAAGAGGAAAGTAAAGACTCTTTCCCTGGGGAAACAGAGGAGGAAGGAGAAGAGGAAGAGGAAACTGAGAGAAAAGGGGAAGTAATTGAGATGCTTGAACATGAAAACATGGATCCTGATATGATGTCAAAGGCATCTACTTGTACAGTTGAAGGCAAGACTGATGAGGAGGAAAGTGAGCAAATGGAGGAAGATGCTGAAGCAAAAGAGGAGGATGAGAAAGGGCAGTTAACAGATGAGGTCACTGAAGAAAAGGGAGAAGATAAAATGGAAAATGAAGAAGAAAAAGGCGAACATCAAGAAGATGAGGAAAGTGAGAAAGAAACAAATGGAGAAAAGTGTGATGAGGTTGAAGATGAGGGAAATAGTCTGGAGAATGCAGAAACTGATTTGGAGGAAGAAACACCAGAAGAGGAAGAAGCTATGAATGAGTCAGACAAGGAGCAAAATATGGTGATAGGAAAAACTGCAGTTGAAGAGAGGAATGTTAGTGAAGAAAGCGAATCAAATCAAAAATTAGAGCAGATGGAAGTAGTACAAAAAGGCGAGGCACAAGAAGGAGCTATTTTGGATGAGGTGGACAGTTTTCCCGATGATGAGGACTGTGAAACAATGCCGGAAGAAGCTTCTTGTGCGCAGCACAGTAATAGCTGTGAAGAAACAATTGACACTCTATCTAAATATTCCTCTGAAGGCCAGTGTGAGGACAAATGTACAGACACCATTCATGAGACAGATGAGGGAGGAGAAGAGGATAGAAGAAACAGTTTAACTCATCCAGTGGAGATTTCTCAGGAGCTACTGGACTTTGTGAATGATGCTCTCCAGTCTTACACGCTTATATTTACGTACGACACTCAGGGAAATATAAGAATTGTGCCTGATAATGCGAGAGTTGTGCAAACTAAGCAAAGTTTGATACCAAAACCGAGAAAGGATAGTTCTTATGGTCTAAAATGCCTACCAAGCCCCATCACGTCTGATTTATCAGATTACAGACCAGAGACGTCGGGCAGTGGAGGGTATAAAACTCAAGAGTCTGTAGATATTGTCTCAGAAAGTGGAGAAGAGCCTTTAGAGAAAGCAAACAGCACAGAGAGAAGCATGTTAGAACAAAGGCACTCCAGACTGTCACCTTCAAGTTGCTCATTAAAAAGTGGAAACAGGCCTCCTTCTAGTGAGGAAGGCACTAAAACTTCAAGGGAGGATCTCTCTTATTTCAGTGCTGCAAGCTCATTAAAAGCTGAAACCGAAGCTGAAACACAAAATCCACAAGACGCACCGTTAAGCTTTGACAAAGACTCAGCTGATGGGGTTTTGATTGATCGAGGGAGATGGCTTCTAAAAGAGAACCATCTCATAAGGAAATCCCCCCCGGTCTCTCTGGGAATGTACAGTAATGCGGACAGCACATCCACAGACACAGGCCAGGAAAACACAAGCGTCGATTCCCCGTCTTACACTAAAACCCAGCACAGCCCCCTTGCTGCCATATCCTCCTCCGAGCTCGAGGAGATGGCGAAGCCCCTGACTCCAAAGTGCACCTACTACAACATGCCACATGGAAGCGACTCTGACCCCTTTATGGAAGACGTCAGCGTCAGGAGTCAGAAACATGACGCAAGCAGCATAAAAGCAAGAGGCTTCAGGGTTTCGCCAATTGTTGACACTTCCAAAACTTGGGCAAACAGAAATGGCAGCATGTCATCATTTACTTCAGTCGAGTTTAAAATACCAGACAGAAAAGTTCACCCTGAGGTTGACTCTTCTGCAGCAATGCAGCCAAGAAGGACATCTACTGGTGAACATGGTGCACTGCAAGCTCAAGACTCTTTGGACTCACTGCATGTGAGATGTGGGCAGTACTGCCCGATACTGTAAAAGAAGGACACTTTACTTTGCAAAAACAGTATTATCCCTATACTTTCATGGCAATTTTGTCTTGTGCTGCTGATAGAAAATGTTCTCTCCGTTAAATTGTAAGAAACAGGAACGTGCTAGATGTTTTTGGTGATTGACAAGAGTTGTGCCTCTTATTTATCTTGGATTCTAGTCAAAAATTATTTTTATACATACACTAACTTCAGTGCTGTCTTCTGGGTGGTTGCTACTGAATGTATTCCAAAAATAAAAAGTACCTATTTTTTACCACTGGTGCCTCACACACAGTCATTGTTGGATAATGTGTAACTGCAAGCAGCACAGAGAAATGTTTCTGACAAATGTCCTGTATCTGTGCATTTTCAATTTTGAGGAAATAAGCAAAACTAAGAATAAGCAATAAGAAAAATTGTGATAGGAAGAAGCCGCAAAGTTTTGTGAAGAAGGTTCTTTAATGTAATATTTAGGGTTATCACTTATTATCCTTGTTCACACTCTGATTTCAAATTGCAGATATGTAAAAAAATATATAGATTTTGTTTTTTAATTTGACCTCAGATAGTTTTTTGTAATGCTAGTGGCTCCGAAAACACATATTAACTTAAAATTCACTTCTGCTAGGTTTTTGTGATGTCAAAAATTAGACAAAATCAAGACATGCTTCAACCTATCCTTAACGTAGAGACCGGAGTTAAGCTCACAATTCTGTATTCAAATTGTTTTTATGAGTCTAATGTAATATCATAGTCTTAAATTTCATATATTTTTTTTATCATATGCAAGTAGAAAATAATCCTAATTATAGAAACAAAAGCCTGAAAACATCAGTCTGTGTAATTTATCTATATGTGTTTCACTTAGTGGAATGAGTTTGTAAAATATATATAAAAACTTTTAAATAATATAACAGTTTGAATATAAATGTATGTCCGAAAAGGTTTGAAATGATTTATTATGGCCTTATTTTTACACTTTACAAAAACCTAGCCTGCACTTAAAAATGAGCAAATTTAAACTGAGATGTAACACAATTTGCTTCAGAACAACAACCTTCCTTCTTTGAAATCCTTGCAAAGTCATATTTATCGCATGGTCACAATCTTGTATCCAAGTCTGTGTTTTTAATTTTACTACTTTACTCTCATTATTTAGCCAAGAAATCTTCAATTCATTTCACTTTGATAACATTTAACTCTTTTGAAGCAAATAACTATGTGTAGCATGTGACACCGACTTAACCTTGGGCTCTGCTTGTTCCTGGAATCAGATCACTCAAATCCTCCCAACTGTGGATGATTTGCTTTCATCTTTTGATTAACACCATCAACAACCATTTTCATTTTCCGCATTTTTTTGGGGGGGATTCAAACATTTTTAACTTTGACAAAGTTCATCTTTTTTAATTTGCCACCACATAATACTGTACAAAGTTCAACCAAACAGCTTGTTCTTGTATTTTGGTTGCATACATAATTAATTTACTGGGTGTAATGAGTTTGATGATAACTCTCATGTGTTCTTGAATTTTGATGTTGGCACAGCTTTCATAGGGAGGTTTCTTCTCGCCTTCCAGGCAGAATCAAGTCAATCAGATTTTTTTTTTAAATTCATGCAATGAAAACTGATTTCAATCTTTTAAAAAATCACTTTCTCATATATCTGCCTATGTAATCACAGGTGAATGTGAAGGTTAAAGTTTTATGAATGAACTTAATTAATTACAGAAAAATTTTAGGCAAGCTGTATATGCATCAGAATGCAACAACACAAAGCCTGATAAATATTTAATCTTTTAATATTTTAGTTTCACTTTCTTGACAATGACTTGGTAAACATGTGTTCTTCATTATGTAAATGTGTTGAGTTAATCAACAGTCCCTCAGAGGTTGGTTCATATAAGGAAAAAATAATCAGAGTTTTATAATTTCACATTCTTCAAAGCGTTTTGTATTGTTTTAATTCCTCAGTACATTTGAATGAGGAGAGGCTGAAAGTCCTCTGCAGCTGTCAGTGGCACTGACGCCATTTTGATGTTAACAGGATTCAGACCGGACAGTTTGACGTGATTTGGTTTGGCAGGTTGATTTTAAAATATGTGCAACCAGAGGGTCTTGTCCTTGAAATAAGCATAACTGGATGAGGACACGGAAAATGGTCAGTGAAAATTCAGTGTTGTGCGTTCAACAAGTTGCACCAAGCAACTTTAACAGTATTTAAAGGAAAAATCCCATAAAATGCTTTTCTGGTGCATGTACAGGAAGTGTTCCCTCACCCAGTCTTTGGCCCAATCACTCACTGGAAGCAACCTCTGCACACAGTGAGACAAAGAAAGAGAGATTCAAATGGAGAGGTATTCTGAAAGTGGCCTTTCAGAATATTTTCCAAATGTTTGGCCAGTTACCATGGAGATCAGGAAAAAGAGTCCTTGCTGTTTAAGTCCTCTTTTGTTGCCAAAGGTGCCTCGTTAAGCTTCATTTCCCAAAATGACTGCATCTCCCCACTCACTGACAGGAATGGGCACTTAGGCAGAAAACCAACTAAAAGTTCAATCATGATAGAAATTATGTGTGTAAATGTTGTTTAAAGACACATTTTAGGGAGATAGCTGGTTAATGTGGTGGTAAAAATGCAAAATATAGCAAGAATATTAGCTAGATAATCAAAAAGTCAATATTATAACTATAAAATGATCATAACATAGAAGTGTGTTCACTATGATTATGAGCACAGCTGCTTTTATGAAAGAAGTCACACGTGGAATAATTAATGAAATGATGTATTTTAAAGAAATACTCATTTACAATAAGAAATATTATTTTAATCACAATTACAACTTTTTCTGTTTAGTAATGACTGCAGAATTTAGGCTCCTGATGGAAATAAACCTGAACACCCCAAAACTTAAGCATTCATTGTCCAGGTTTTCAAATATCACTTCCCACACGGACTTAATTAAGACTTCTGAGAGGCTCTGGTGGAGAATTACAGGTTTTCTTTGTCCTTTAATTACTCCAGTCTGCCCTTTGTGCACTGATGGTGACCCATCACGGTGCAACACTCCCACCTCTAAATCTGCACTGTCATGACAACAGAAAGGCTTGCCCATTCATCACAGCAAAAGAAAAACTAAATGTCAAATTAACCGAACAACAAACGAACACAAATAAATTAGATCTGCCCATTTATACTTGAACATGCTATGCATTTTCTGTGTGTGTATGTCAACAGTGTTATCTAGCTCCATCTAGTAGCAATTGCTATGGCTACTGGAAGATTTCGGTGGTGACTCACCATCTTGAGAGGCGAAAACAAAGCTGGGCGTTTTGCTGCCTGGTGCCCAAGGTTTTAAGATGATGAGACCCAGAAACAATCTGTTACCCTCCACACCCCACTGATTGACTCTGAAGTTTCTGGGCTCATTCACTTGTTGTTTAAGCATCACTTTTTATTTCTTTTTTTTTATCAACTCTTGTAATTTACCAGCGTCTGCAATTCTTCACAATATAAACTACAAGAACCACATAATAAATTCCCAGGATTGCCAAGAATGAAAGCTATTTAGCCAGAGTTGTGACACCAGCAAATAAAGGGCTGCAGACAATGAACATGACCTGCTGGCCGCATTCTGCCACAGCAGTTAGGTGACAGATCAGCAATACACAATCCCCGCTCTGTCTGCGACAATAACGGCTGCTGCTGTTTTTGTGGCCGGGTGGGAAATAGGAGGCTCATAATGAACCCGAGAGCTGGAATTTCTATTGCCCCCACCCATGACCATGTGACTGTTTTTAATGTGAACTTCCCCAGAAAGTGCTGAAAATGAGCTCCACTGTTTATCGCCGAGGTCATTTTGAGTGAGCCAACAAGCATACAGACAGCCTCCAGGGCTTTATCCTTTTTGTTACTTCTGTTGTCTTTGTCTTCAAATTATTCACAATTTACAACAAATTGTGAATTACAATACAAAAGGTCTCTGACAGTGGACTGTAAAAGGGCATAAAATATGAGGGATGTCTTGACTGCCAAGGTAATATTACCATACAGTTGAAAAAATATTATTCACGTTCATCTTCCATTCTTTAAAAAAGTCTCAAAAGTATCAATAAGCACTATTTTCACCTATTTTGCAAAGTATTACTTTAATATTAGAAATATGCTTTATTTTCCCCCACAGTGGGAAAATTCTGGTGCAACAGCTTTAAAGTGACGAGCAATTGAAAAGCATGAAGATTCACACAAAGACAAAAAAATATAATTTATAAAAAATAAAAATAAAAATAATAACAAAAGGTGGTAATAAATCAACATGAACGAAAAAGTAACATTTTTTTTACAGTTTTGACCATTTTGTGAGATCTTGTGAGATAGATTTCATTTTTATGTATGTTGTTGTGTACATGATGTTGCTTTTTTTTATTAGTGACAGGGATCTGGTGACAATTTACATCAATAGATTTTAATGCTCCCCGAGCAGTGGTTTCACAGAAAGAGATGGATTTATATCTTCAAATCATTTTAAGGAAATGACTTGTTCCTACATTTCTTGCATGTGGAAATTAATGGTTTTGCATCTGACTTTTCGTAATTTTTGATGTGGCTGACAAGTTACTTATCCAGATCATTAGTTAGTTCACAATGGTTGCCATGTTGAAGCTAACAAACTTTCCAACTATAAAACAAACTTAAACATAAATCCAAATAACTGCTGACACAGACAATACTCTTGACAGGACCTACAATTTGTGAATGGATGTTTTCCTTAAAACTGCAAACTTGCATTTGAATTGTGACATATTGGAGCTCCAATTCAGTATTTCAGATGATCTAAGAATGTTATCTAAGACAAGGGCCAACAGTAATTCCCAGTCCCACAGTTTGCTCTTTTTAATTTCATACTCTTTCCTCTGCTCTCACAGGTCAAAGCAGATCTCTGTTTATCTCTCTGCTGCCAGTCAGACCTCAAAGTCAGCACACCAACCTAAAATCCCTGCAGCCACCCACTTCCCCAGGGTGAAGTCTCTTCAGATAAATATTTGTGCGTTTAGAGTGCTTCAGAAAACAAATATCACTAATCTAAAGCTTCTGTCGGAGATTTACTTTATGTCCTGGTTTCCATGGAGAACCTAAAACCGAGTCGCATCAGGGATTTGAAAGTGTAGAGTGTCCCTGGCTCAGCTCTTCTGCTCCGTGTCTCTCAGAATCACTGAATCTCAGCGAGTCAGCGGGACTGCACTGGCAGCTCTGTTTGCTGAGACGGGAGTCAGAAAGAAACACACGGATGAAAAGCTTCTGGGAATAACTGACTTAAATGATAGATATTTATTATCTATTGCTGAGTAAAGAGACAGCAAAAAAACGGAACTGCAAATGGCCTTGCTGGAACATTCTGATGAGAAACCAGCCCGCCCTCTCCTTGGTTTTGAGATTGTATGAAAAATGTATATTCTTTAAATAAGTACAGAAGCTGACAGTTTTGCACTCTTTACAATATCTTGCTTCTCCATCTAGAAGTCCCCCACATCACAACTAAACTAATTCATAGCGCCACAAAGAGAGACTTTATGCACTTACTTGCTGATAGCGACTTTTCCATGGTTGCTTAATATTTTGAGTCTTATGATACCATAAAAGTCCTCAACAACTTTTATGAGAGTTAGCAAAAAAGCCTAAAACTCAATTAATGTGCTAATGTCTTTAGTTAAGTAAGTATTTATATGCCACTATTGTACTGTATCACATTATTTTTCATTTCATTTGAAATGTTTTGTTTTGCAGGAATAGTTTACAACAGAAATCATCTCAAGGCACTTTGGCCGGATCTGTTATTTATTTCCTAGTTCTTATCATTATTACTTTTCTCCAGTTGTGAATAATTACTGTTGTTCACTGGAATCACAAAGCATTCAGAAAGGCTCAATCTAATGTTGCCATACAAGCATTTTCTTGATTCTGAATATCTGCCAGTAATCAGAAACAAGTATGCCAAAAATAAGTTGATCACAAATTGTGGCTAATCACAGTTTATTCTTAACCTTTGTCCCCTAAGTCACAGTCTGGATCTTGGAGTGATTTCACATCCTAGTTAAGCATTTTTTCAGCTATTAGTTGGAGAATTAGTGGGATTTTCCAATTCTGTAGCTACCCATTAGCCATACAAGCTAGTAACATTATGTTACTAAAGCATTTTATGCTTTAGTAAAAAAACAGTTGAAGAGTATTTGTGCCCTTGATTTATTGTTAGACAGTCAGAAGTCCTAGTACATATTTATACCTGCAACTTCCAAGGCAGAATCTTCTTGTTGTTTATGAATCTTTATTTTTCTCCTACACAGTTTCCCATTAATATACAACCTCTTTGTGAATTACCTTTGTGGCTTACTCTTCTTGTTTGACATGTGTTTTCTGGAGGACCGTCAACAGTCTCATACATGGTTGGATAAGCCATGATATGATCACAATATTACATGTCTGTGTTGAATATAATTTTCATTGGTCCTTTTTATTGACAGAATTTCTTTATATATTAGTTTTTTTTTATCAGCAGTAAAAGAACAAACAAAAAACACATTTCAATTAAGTTTAACTTTCCCACCTTACTGAAACAAGCTGATTTAACGTTTCTATAATATTCACATTTATTTAGATGCACCTGTATAGCAATTTGGCTTATTTGTGTAAGGAAAAAATGAAATCATGAGCTCTGAAGGGGCATGCCGGTGTGTTTTCTGAACTTTGATTGGATCATCAACGCGTCGCTCAAGTCCCCCGTTAAGTCATTTGCATAAGGAAGGGGGGCTATAAATAAGTAACGAGTCAGGGAAACGCCTTTTCCAGGCGCAGTCCGCTGATGCACCCGGGGTTGCAGCAAACTGCGACCACTCTTGCTCTGCTTGCTGATACTTTGAGAAAAAAAAAAAAAAAAAGACAGCAGTGGGATGTCCTACAGAGCAGCTCCGCATTCTTCCTACAAGAAGATGTTTGGCGGGGAGCGCAACGCGACCAGGAGCGGCTACTCCAGCCGCCACTTCTCCAGCCCGCTGCGCTCCTCTCGGCTCTCCTTCGGGCTCCCCTCCGCTCCCACCATCTACTCCAAGACCCAGAGGCTCCGGAGCAGCGCGGCGGCCATGCCGCGACTGGCCTCCGAGAGCCTGGACTTCTCCCTGTCCGAGGCCATCAACAGCGAGTTCGTCGCGAACCGCACCAGCGAGAAGGCGCAGATGCAGTCGCTCAACGACCGCTTCGCCAGCTACATCGAGAAGGTGCGATTCTTGGAGCAGCAGAACAAGATCCTGCTGGCCGAGCTGGAGCAGCTGCGGGGCCAAGGCGGGTCCCGGGTCGGGGATCTGTACGAGGGCGAGATGCGGGAGCTGCGGCGCCAGGTGGACCAGCTCAGCAACGAGAAGGCTCGGGTGGAGGTTCACCGGGATAACCTGGCCGACGACATCGGCAGGCTGAGAGACAAGTGAGGAGGCGTGGCACTTCTTCTTCTTCTTTTTTTTATTATCTTGGTCTCTATAAAATGGAGATTTTGCAGCATACACAGTAAGAATGCCAGTGTTGAATTAACACCCAAAAGTGTCTAGATGTGTCCAAGTCAGCTGGTGTTAAAATAACACTTTTGAAAGTGTTAAAAGATTGACACCCATTCTTTTGTTGAATTGACATTGGTCTATAACACTGAAATGGGTTTAAGAAAAGTTAAACTTTCCATTTCTGTGTATTGTTTTGAATATTTTCCACTGAATTTGATTGATATTGACACCTTGTGGGTCAATTATTTACTTTTTTAACACCACATTATGTTGTATGATCAACACTACACTGGTGTTACGTTTGATGTATTTAAACACTAACACCGTTGTAAATGTAAATGTGACCCTCTGTAGTGTTGAAATCCAGCTGACTTGGACACATATAGACACTTTTGGGTGTTAATTCAACACCAGCATTTTTACTGTGTAGAGAATTGTAACTGTGTATTACAAATGTCTCTAAGGCTGTACTTGTTTTCATCAGTTTGCTTTCATTCCATAGACATGCAAGAAGTGCAAATACAGCTACTAGGCCACAGAATATGAAATATTGTTTCGCTGCCTGTTATTTCGCAGGTTACAGGATGAAATTTCCCAGCGGGAGGAAGCAGAAGCCAACATGCAGAGCTTTAGACAGGTGATCCACTTTTTGAAATCATATATTAGTATTTAAGTTTTTGTAATGAAGAGATGGGACACGTCTCGGGCCTCACACAGGAAAAATGCCAGTGTTGAATTAACACCCAAAAGTGTCTAGATGTGTCCAAGTCAGCGGGTGTTAAATTAAACAACACAGTGTCACATTAACATTTACAACGGAGTTAGTGTTAAAATATATTAAAAATAACACCAGTGTAGTGTTGATCACAAAACATAATGTGGTGTTAAAAAAACAAATAATTGACCCATAAGGTGTCAATATCAATCAAATCCAGTGGAAAATATTCTAAACAATACACAGAAATGGAAAGTTTAACTTTTCTTAAACCAATTTCAGTATATAGACCAATGTTAATTTAACAAAAATATGGGTGTCAATCTTTTAACACTTTCAAAAGTGTTACTTTAACACCTGCTGACTTGGACACATATAGACACTTTTGGGTGTTAATTCAACACTGGCATTTTTACTGTGCAGAAGTAAAAGACGACGATTCCCAGATCTTCCACTGCTCCACCTTTCCAACTTTTCCTTGTTAAATGAAGCTCAAAACCCTAAAAAACAGCTCATAAGGAGATCTTTCTCCTTTTTAGTCATTTCTGAGCTCTCATGTTTTTCATGTATCTGCACTGACAGTAATGCTCTCCACTGTTGGCGCAACAGCGGATTCCTGCCATGGTTCGCAGAGCGAGACAAAAGGCCAAGTTTTGGCTGCTGTATGAAGTCAGGCCTGCGACGAGAAGAGATGCCTTTATAAGTCTGACGGGTCGCGGCAAATGAGCTGCACACCGCAGCACAAAAACAGTGTGGATAAAATGTGGTTATCAGAGCGAGAGGACAAGCCACCATGTGACCTGGCCGTCTCGTTCCTGGGAGAACCTCAGCTCAAAAGAATGTCTCTTGTTTTTGGTGTTGTCAGAGATCGTTCCCTGTCACCGGGTTCTGAGTCATGTGAATAAATTCATAGGACATTTACTGGGCATAAAAGGTAACATTTAAAAAAAGGGGAAAAAAGCATCATACATCATATTTCAACAGTCAATATTTCAAGTTGCAATATTTTAACCTTGTGTGTATGAATGGCAGGAAGGAAGTGCCAGCAGGTTGCCTCGGCGGCACACAGACAACAATGCGCGGCCCGCGGTCGGCTCCTGCTCAGTCAGGCAGACAGTCACTCCACCAGCCTTGGGCTTGTTTGGGAAACCCTGCTGAATAGTTCACTTTGTTTGTGGAATTAGCACCGGGGCAAATCTGCTTCACTCGCTGATACCCCAATTACAAGCCTGCCAACACCCCAACAAAGCAATGCTGCAGGACAGAATGAACATTTTCTGGACCAGGAGGGTTTTTAAACATTTAGTTTATGCAAAATAGATTGCTATTTGCAGTTGTTTTAAATGGAAAGCATGCAGTTAATTTATTTGAGGCAGCCGATTACTGAGTATTGCTTTGCTGAAACAAAAATTTAACCAAAGCAAGAAGAAAGTATCTGTAGCTAACTAGTTGATGAGATGAAGCCCTTTATACTAATGACTTCATCAGAGCAATTCGCCCATTCGGTTAAAATCAACTGAAGGCACAGTTGATTTCTGTATGCTGTGCTTGTAACATTTGTGAGTTCTCTTTGCAACTTAAGTGGATTTTTTTTTAATATGTCAGCAAATCTATTATGCATAATTCATGTCACCTTTCTAAGTCACCTTATTAAGACTCAGTGTCGTGGCGCAGGATGTGGACAACGCTGCCCTTGCCAGACTGGACCTGGAGCGGAAGGTTGAGTCGCTCCAAGAGGAAATTAGCTTCCTCAAGAAGCTGCATGATGAGGTAAGCATTCCTGTTTTTTTGTTTCTTTTTTCTGCAGGCAAAGCGGAAACACGCTGCTATACAGACGTTGCACGTGTAACTGCCTGCCGCATTAAAGGCAGCGCTCAGGAAAGCCAAATCATTGCAAATATGTGTTAATCTGCTCAGACTGGTAGAATTTAGATCCAAATAGCTTTTCCCAAACAAACAGGCGAAATTAAAAGAAACTGTTGTTTGGCAGGAAATGCTGGAGCTACAAAACCAAATCCAGCAGCAGCAGCATGTGCAGGTGGACATGGAGGTGGCCAAGCCAGACCTGACAGCAGCTCTGAGGGACGTCCGCCTGCAGTACGAGAACCTGGCCTCTAAAAACATCCAGGAGTCGGAGGATTGGTACAAATCCAAGGTGAGCACCGATGGAATGGAATTATTTGCCAATTCAGTTCAACTTAATTTGTTTTCCTTTTTTCTTTATTCAGACCAATTTTCAACAAATGTCACCTTAACCCTTTCAGTCATTAAATTGCTCCAGCCTCAATTCCTCAATTTCATCTCCACATTTCATAATTTACACTCTACCTACTATATTTGCTCTCCTTCAGTTTCTGACTCATCATTTATTGAGTAGTTGATTTTTTTTCCCCGGTCGTGTCCTTCAGGATGTCTAACTCTCCTTTTTTTTTTTTTACCTCTCTCTTTTTTTTGTGCCCCTGCGATTTTAAGTTTGCTGACCTCACCGAAGCTGCTGCTCGGAATAATGAAGCCCTGAGATTAGCCAAGCAGGAGGCCAACGACTACAGGCGTCAGGTTCAGGCACTGACCTGTGAGGTTGATGCCCTCAAAGGAACCGTGAGTCTGCAGTCTCAAGCTGTCTTTGTAATTTTAAAGAAAACAACTATTTATTCAACACATATTTTTCACTCTTTGTCACTTCTTTTTTTTGTTTTTTTTTTCCCAGAATGAGTCCTTGGAGCGCCAGATGAGGGAAATGGAAGAGAACTTTGGCTTGGAGAACAGTGGCTACCAGGACACCATCAGCCGCCTGGAGGTGGACATTCACAACATGAAGGACGAGATGGCCCGTCACCTCCGAGAGTACCAGGACCTTCTCAATGTCAAGATGGCCTTGGACATTGAGATCGCTACCTATAGAAAACTGCTGGAGGGAGAGGAGAACCGGTAACGACATGTCTTAGAAATGTTTAGCACTCGCTGGGTGCATGAGAGAAGAATGAGACTTCATTTTATTGATAATTTTAATAAAACGGTGGGGTATTTCCTCTTTCTTGGCAGGATCTCCACCCCGTTGCCAAACTTCTCTTCTCTAAATCTCAGAGGTAAGGTTGGTGTTTAGATGAATTTCACCAATATTAGCTTTTTATTTTATTAATAGATGTTACTATTTATTTCCTTAGACGGATTGCCTGATGCAAAATCTCCTTTTGAAACGTCAACAACGAAGAAAGTTGTCATCAAGACAATTGAGACCAGGGATGGTCGGGTATGGCATGCTCTAAGACTAAGTGATCTAAAGTCGGTTTCTTGACCGATTTTTGATTTTGTTTGTTTGTCTGTTTGTTTTAGGTGATCAATGAGTCAACCCAGAATCATGAGGACATGGACTAATAGCTTCTTTGTCCATGTCTAACAAGCAACACAAGCAATAAGAGGAAAACAACATTTCACTGGAGCTACAAGCAAGAAAATTAATCTACGACTGAAAACAGAAAACAGCTTTGAAAAGTGCCTTTATGTGTGAAGATCCAGTGAGCCTGTTCCAGCTGACAGACTGTTATGCTTTTTTGTTTGGTTGAGAGAGCTTAAGTCACATTTGTCTTGACACAATTCTGAAAATCAGAACACATTTAGCATAGCAATTTTTTTTCCGAGGTCGACAAAAAACTTTTCTTTGTAACCAAAGTAGTGTTCCATCAACAAAGCATGAACCACAACAAATCTGTATGCTGAAGAAGTCACGATTACCTGTTTGCAGCAATAAACTCTAAAGACTATAACTCAAGCAGTGTGGACAAGTGTTTGTTTGAAGGTATTTTACTTTCAGGTCCACAACTGTGTTCTCACTTTAACAAAACGTTGTAATATATCCCCTCAGACGTTCATAAAGCAATGACATCACCAACTGAGCTTTCCAAGAGTATAAAATCACAGTATCCTGAGTTTGAAATATAAAAAATAAGCTATCTAGAATTCTACAAGTTAGCTTTGCTGCCATCTGTCGGCAAAAGACGGATCATTACAGTTACTTTGCATTTCTATTCAGCAGGTTGAACCAACCAAAAGGTTCTGCCTTTTTTTAAACTTTGTTTCATTGATACATTTTGTTGTTTTATTGCGTCCAAATCTCGTGAACATTGACTGAGGTAGGTAAAAAGTAGGACCATGTCCAACAAAGTTTAAAAATGTTTCCATGATCGTGATCTCACCTCAATAGTTCTTCCCTCTTTAATTCGGAATTGTTGGGTCCTCCTCCTCTATTTTAATAATCCTGGAAACTTGTCGGCGGCTAATTAACGTCGCTTGTTTTCACCTGTTTGTCCCGGGAGATCGGTGTGTTTGTCGACAGAGCAACTTTCTCCATGTGACGTGTCCGCCGGAGGAAAGGAAAACAGGCAGAGCAACAAACGGTTTCCGCTTAAACTCCGACGTCTTGTTGTTCGTTCTGTTTCTTGGCTGTTTGACACCCAAATTTCTCAACTATGAGACAAGGGTCAAATATCTGAACAGTGACGATGGTGGACTTTTTTTCCTTTGTTTCTTTACGATTTTGAGCAGTGTTGAGGAAAATGAGAGGCGAACTCGAGGGGAACTGGTCAAAATAACGCCTATACTAAAACGCCTGTTTTTTGTGATGGGTTCGGTAACTTCTGCTCTGACCAGGACGAGGAACGCGTTGGTGAAAGTCGGTTCCCAGCCGGAGAACCACGACCCGGAGAGGAGCCGGTCCGCTCCGGAGTCGGACCGGCCCAGGAAGAGGAGCAAAGGCTTCAACGTTCCGGGCCAGACGGGTCGGCAGAGCTCCAGACAGTCGCTGTCCGAGGTGCTGAGCAGACAAGACTCCGACGGAGCCAAACAAAGTTCAAGGAAAAAACCTGCTGAGGTTCAACAGAGCGGTGAGTTTCATGAGCTGGAAAACAAACGCAGCTTCCTGCTTATGGAGTTTAGTGGCGTTTATTTTACAATCTTTTCAAACGGAGATCTTTTCAAATACATTGACAAAAAGGCATTTATGTGTTTGAAGCTGAAGCTTGTTTATGCATAAATATTAATGACGTTTATAATGATTAAAATATTTGGGGTCCTGTGTTGCAGCTCTATAAGTTCTTATTTATTCAAAAGTGTGTTAAATTCTAACACACTGTTTGGATTTATTTAAATTGACTTATAATTCTTTGTTTTATGTTTAATAGCCAAATCAACAGAAATAGCATGTGTTTAAATTTTCTTCATTCACAAGCTAAGAGCTAATTAACCCAAAACATAGAGTTCTGCAGATCCACCCCATGGAGCGCATTTGTTTTATGAATTCCCCTATCAACTTTGCGTGGTCTTCAATGGTAATAGAATCATAACTTATATCTCAACAGACTTTCACTGTTCTTTTTGTTTTTTTTGGTTTTTTTTTTTAAGCAAAAATAAGAACTATTTGTAGCATGAGACCACACAATGTATTTTTCTTGATGTCATTTGTTCATTCTGCATGTTAAAAAAAAACAAGCAACATCAACTGGTTGCTGACTTAAAGAAACCGGACTGGTAACAAACTTTTAAAATCTATTTAACAGAGTAGCTTGGGGGACTCTTCTCTAAAACAATGAAAATATGCCAATAATTTAGAAAACAATCTGTGTTTTTAAGTTTAACAATAGCTATATGCTAATTATGCCTCACTGCTCAGGGCAGCATTGTCTATGGAATGGCATTAATTGGCTTTAAATAACTGATGACTAATTATCAATGCTCTCAATAATCACTATTCTTCTTCATGCAAAATAATTATGAATTTTCAGTATAACAAATACAGCATACATTGTACTTCAATTCATCCATGTATTTATTTAAATTTTATTTTCAACAAATACTTATTTGTCCCATGTTTATGTGCAAAACCAATGCTTTGGTATGAGATGAGCTATTATGGGCTGTACAATGTTTTTTTAAGTGTTTGTAACACTTTAACATCCATTATATTAAAAACAATGAAAGGAAGAGACTATATTTTTTGTTCTGCATATATGTTGCATTAACATATAGCAGTTTCAGTGGAGTCTTTCATTCATACTTTTTATAAACAATTTAATTCAAATTAAGAGTAGAACTTGGAAATTAGAAGAATTATATTCCAATATAAATCTTTATTTAAAACATTAATGCCTAGTAGATCATTTGCTGCCTAATCAGTCGGGATGTTAGTTGTCAGATACATTTAATCTGGACATTTTATTTAAACTGCATTACACATCTTGCTCTCTTAACATCAATCTAGTTAAAAAAATAAATCTTGTGATAAGAAATGTTAGATTTGGTTTATGATGGGGAACATTCTGTGCCATGCTTTATTTTTATTCTGCAGCTCTCTGTTGTTCCGTTCTCATATTTCTTTACAGATGAGAGCAACTGGTCACTTTAGAAGATCAAAAGAATATGCTGCTGAAAAAGTATTCATTGAATGAATGCCGAGCTCTTTGAAGGCCGATCACAATACAGCATATCTCTACTACCAAAGCATCTCTTTGATGTTTGAGATGTCCGTGAGATTGAAATAAGCAAAACTGACAGCTCCATCTATCTGAGCACATTCACAACAGCAGAATTTTTCACATTTGGAAACTATAAAATATGCAGTGCTTTGCAAATGTAATCCTGGAACAGGAGTTGCTATCATTTGTGCATTACAACCAGAAACATACATGCTTTTATTGGATACCGATATGATATTGAAACAAAATAGGGCATAATAGCAAAAGAAGGCTGTAGGAAAATGACACATGGTTTTTCACATTATTTTGTTATTTTCTTCAGCTGCCCTTACCTGTGGTACTTCTACATGAGTTAGTATAATAATTTACTTCCAAAAAGTAAAAGGTACCTGACCAGAATAACAGCCAGTCTGTAAAGGCCTTACGGGAGCCTGATAGTGGCAAAATCCTAATTGCCGTCTATTAAGTAAAAATAGTTCATTTTGTGTAATTTGATTGATTTCACTGTACCTATAGAGAAAATGTGTCAAAATAATCTCACATGTAGGATAAGTGTCTTACATAAAAATCAAATCCTGTTTGTTGGCTGTGGTATATAGAAATCCAGATGACATCATGAAAGTCTTTTGTGGTCTTCTAGTTTCTGCTGTTTATCTTCATTTCGCCTTGTTCCATTACTGTCATCTGTGCTTTCAATTCCCTGTCTGTCCATCTCAAAGGGAAAAACGCCTCTCCCTGGTCGGTTCCCCAAATATCATCTGTACTGTGGTGTTTCCATGACCATATGACAGTGTCGACTCCTGTTGAATTTCCTCCACGCTCCCCAGTGAGGCTGATGTGTAATAAGGAGTCTCATCATGACTCCCAGCCTGGCTGTACACTCATCTGTTCCCTCCTCTTGATGAACAAACACACAGACACCTGCCTCCCTGTCAGCTTATTAGCTCATTTGGTTGGGTCCCCTCAGTGACAGGCAGATCCAGCAGCGTAACAACCTCAACTGTGATTTAGTTATTAGGAGAGCTATTTCTCATCTATCCTGACAGCTGCAGAACATACCATCTGAGCCATCACGAGTCTGTACAACACAAGATTCTTATGTATGCACCAATTTAAACAGGCTCATTTAAGGTTCAACTTCGAAGAGCATGTGATGAGTCCTCTGAGGTGTTGAACAGTCAAATAATAATAATCTGCTGTGATTATCAAAAAACTGCTGCTATCTTGATCTCATTTCCAACTGTGGCTCAAGAAATGGGTCATCTTCCTGAGTATGTTTCACATGAGGAACTAGACTTAATGTTGTAGGTTCGCTAAGATGAATTCCTTTTCAAAACCTTTTGTTTTGAAAAACAAAAAAAGTTTTGATTCTTCTGGCTGTAGTCAGAAGGAAACTGTAGGATCATTTTACTAGAATTTCCCACTGTTTTCTTATGTTATTTGTAATAAGTACATGTGCTGATGGTTTCAGACATCTCAGAGGACTATAAAAGGAAATTTAAAAAATGAGTCCAACATACAGTTTCAACTGGATTTTACTAATAGTTTGTGGTTAATTAGCTCTTTGTTTAACTTTAGCTTGATTTATTAACAAATCATTTGGTTAAAAGTATCTGCGACAGACTGGCGACCTGTCCAGGGTGTACCCTGCCTCTCGCCCGGAACGTCAGCTGGAGATAGGCACCAGCAACTCCCGACCCCATTAAGGGAC
Organism: Micropoecilia bifurca; assembly: GCA_903067075.1. NCBI lineage: Eukaryota > Metazoa > Chordata > Actinopteri > Cyprinodontiformes > Poeciliidae > Micropoecilia > Micropoecilia bifurca. The sequence continues at coordinate 58,661 of CAEGAF010061020.1, forward strand.
AAAGGGTGCAAGAAAATGGATGGATGGATGGATGGATGGATGGTTAAAAGTATAGCAACTCCTCAAAGAGAGGTGTGACATGTGACCTCCCACTTTGCTGATAACTCGTAAGATCTTTTTTTAAATATTCTGCTCTTCTTTGTTCCTTTGACTGAATATGAGTATTTTTTTAAATATTCTTCAAAATGAAAGTCCAACACTTCCAGCCTTGAAGGGTGGATGTCCAGCAAATCTCAATAAGCTGCCCCAACACACCTCTTTCGAATGATTGTTCAACCTCCTCAGCATGTCAACGAGTTCTGAAGAGGCTCCTTAATTATCTATTCATTTCATTCAAATATGTTGAATCAGGAGAACAGGGAAGCCTGGAGAGCACCAGACCCTGAAGACTGGAGATGGGGACAAACAAACAAACAAAAAAAAAAAAAAAACATTTATAGTAAAACATTGTGGATGTTTTGGAGCCTCTTGTGTGCAAAAACAATGGAAAGTTAATATTTGGTTTGTTTCTGGTGCTGTTATGCATAAACTCATATGACTTTGGAGCTCTTCATGCAGATCTTTTTTCCCAAGCTATTCGTTTAGTAAATCAGTTAGCAACACAATAATGGGGTTTTATTGCCATAGGGTTTGTTTTAGATGCAAAACCAGTTTTTAAGCATTTGCTGTTGGAGTGGCGGAGGCTCAGAGGTAAGCAGTTTGTCCTGAAACCCCAGTCTTACCATCTTAGTCACCTTTTTGTTGTGTCGTTGTTGGGGAAAAAACACTGCTGGTGATGGTCATAAGCCCTGGGAGCACCGATTGAACGGCAGCCTAAAATTGTGCAGATCTGAGTACCGTGTTGCTTCCACCATCGGCGTCTGAATGTATGCATGAATGGATGAATGGCTGAATGTTTTGAAAAGCAATTTGGAGTCGTACAACTTGACAAAGTGTTTTACAAGTACACACTATTTGGCATTGTTGTTAAAGTTTGATTTATGCATACTTCCCCGGCAGCGCCACTTTAAGCAGCACTTGCAGTTCTGACTATGTAGAGGAAAGAATGCACAAGTATGCACAAATTGTTTAAAATATGTAAAGTGGCAAGAAGTTCATAGACAAATAGTCATGTAAAAATTAGGATAGTAGTGTTTGGATATGTGATATGAATTAAACATTGTGGTGATTATATAAATAAACAACAAAGCCTGAAGAAAACACAATTTAAAGTTTGACAGAAGCCTTCAAAAGTATTCACACTGCTCATACAAATCAGAAGAGAGTGCCTTAGATTTGTAATCAACCCCCTTTAATCTGAAACCTCTAAATAAAATCAACTACAACATAATTTATTCAGAGCTGCATTTAATTTAATTTCACAGAAAACATTAGTGAACATGTCATGTGATGGTATTTGATATTTTTCAGAATGTGTTCCAGACAACACAGGTTCGCTGTTTCACTGAGTTGTTTTTAGGGAGATGCCTGCTGTTTGAGAGATGTTCAAAAGCTTCACATTTGTTTTGATCACTGACCAAAGCCTTTTTCAGCTGACTTTGCCTGCTTTACTCTGAAACCATGCTGGTCTCTAAATCATTAGCTAAACCCGTGCAAGCTTTTGGCTCAAAACATCTTTTCTTCACATTTTTCATCGTCTTTTTGCAGCAGGATCCAGATGACGATTCACGAAACTCTGTTTTGTCAGCTGGTTTCCCAGCGGTTTGCAACACAGGCTAACATTAACCTTAAAGGTTCCTCTAATGAGTATTTAGCAGGGGAAAAGGCAAGCTCCCTGGCACCTTATGTGTCTTAATTACATGTGTGTGTCACTGTGGTGACAGTGGTGTGGGGCCTGACAAAGTGTGTGCCATTTCACAGTGAAGGGGAGACCTTAATGAGCTTGTTTTTCAGTTTTGTTGCGTAGTTATTTTCATTAAATGTGATGACCTGGCATAACAATCAGAAAGCATCAGTATGTATAAAACTAGAAATAAAACCCTAATTAGAAACGTTCTGAAAATATGTAAAATCATTCTGTTCAAAATGACATTTATTGAGATCATTTAATATGCTTGTTATTGTTACAAGCATTGACTCGCTAAAAATTTAGATTTTGTAATGTTTAGATCACTTTTCTGGAAGAGGAAATCTCCAATCCAACCAGTTTATGCTCACCTCCCTTTATCCTCACAGATAATTAATGTCTATTGATGATTCCCTGTCTTAGTGTTTGATGACCAGATCAAAGGTTGAGCAACAGTTCTTCCTCTGTGAACGCCAGTAAAAAAAAAAAAAACAGGTGTGTCTTTGTGCTTGCAACCTACTGTAATGCAGTTTTAAAAATGTTTATTTCTAAAAATAACTTTAGCAACAAAAAATAGAGGAAAAGTGATTACAAATCACACAGGTGCTCAAAACTGCTGTCACAATCTGACTGATCTGTTGCATTTTTCACAGGCACACATGCAGATAATTAAAAACGGTGTAATGGCTTATGTATAAAAATGGGGCTATAAAACTGGTCCAATGAGTGCTATTTGCTAAATTAAACTCTTATCATCTGCTGTGCAGTGTAACCAGCTTGTCAGACTGGTTTTCCTGTTGCCTAGTGATAATCATGTTGCGATGATCCTTGGAGCAAAAAGACCTCTACAAGGATTCAGTGGATATTCACTAATGCAATTACACTCAACTTTATTTCTTCATATTTTGCTTTAAATGTAAGTTTCATGATAGATTTGCCACACTCTCTACCATTTATGCTCAGTTTTTGTGGCTGACGGGTTTAGTTGTCGATGGCTTTTTCTTTGTTTACCTCCTGAACAAAAATCAATGAATCATTTAAGCACTAAAAAGGCTACCAAAGAGTTTAACCAATTTTGTCAAAACAGCTGGTGGAAAGCCTAAATAAACTGGATTTTTTGGTGACGCTCACATATATCACACCACTGCCACCACAGTGACACGCACATATATGCAACTAAATTATGATACTGAAGTTTTGCTTGAAATGGTCTTAATGAGGTGGAGGCCAGTTGTCATAGGGCGAGAGGTGGCTTGCATGTTGGACAGGTCATCAGTCCATCACAGGGCAACACAGAGAGACTCAAGACAAATAACCAGGCACACAAACACACACACACACACACACACACATACAATTTTACAGAGTCCAATTTACTTAACGTGATGTTTTTTGGCCTGTGGGTGAATATCTGAGGTCACTATTCGCATGTTTTTTGTAAATCCAGGAGAGAGAGGAGACACACCTGATTGGATTTCCATCTTGATAACAGTATTAAAACAAGAAAAAAGAAAAAGAAAAATATTGCTGTATTTCTTCCTGGGCTCCACAGAGCAGGGCAGGAAATTATTCTAGCCCTGCGAAGCAAATTAGTTTCTCTTTAATATTTTTCATCTTCAAGAACTAAATCACCATCCCCATAGTTTCTACATCTCTATTTGCCTTTTTGTAAATCTTCTTATTCATTAAATTATTTCCTTCACAGTATTGGATACACATGTTGCTGCCTCTTCGCATGTCCTGATTAAAATGTGAAATCTGGTTTACTCCCCAGGGAAAGCTGGTATATACCAGGAACTATCTGCTGCAGCTGTTACTCTCTCAGGGGTTACAGATGACAGGCTTGTTGCAAAAGAGGAAATTTCACTCGGCTTCTTCTTTGGAGGTGCTGTTGGATCATTATATAGACATTATTAGAACACCTATGAAGCCTATGCTTCCATTTATGGTTTGGCATATAGACAGGGGAATGAATACAAGCAGTGTAAACCAAATTCATTACATTGGACATTTTAAGATGCAAGTTAACTATTATGTCAGAAGCATCTTTTCTTTTTTTGACTTTGTTATCCTAACATGAGGTCTTTTTTAATCATATCTATTACAATTGTGATTCTGATCACTGGACTCGTAAATATACTGCGAGTCCAGTTTCTATTTCCTAGCAGCATGACTTTTTTTGCAATTTTTCTGAAGTGTTTTGCTTTCTACAGCCTAAAGACTTGGGATGATCATCATTTTCTGGTCTGTCATTTACAAAGTCTTATAATCAGAATATTTTTTTCTGTTCCCTTATTATTTATAGACTGAATAATTTTTACATTAACCCCAAGTTCTACAAAAATAAAATTTGAGTTTGTGAAAACTCTAGTGAGATTTTTTTACCACTCGTACAGTGATGAGAAATATTGAGAAATTCCTAGGTCAATGATGCTAATAATCATATTTTTTTACTGCTAAGTTTGTCACTTTGTTAACAGTATAACTTCAAACTTATCAATAAATATATTATCAGTGTTGCTTACTTCCCAACTACTTAGTCTCCATGAAAACTCAATATATTAGATGTATTAGATGTATTAGATGTGTTGAACAATGAAAGAACTTTGAGTAAAAATCTGACAGTTTTATGCTATAGTGTTGTGAAGACAAAAATATAAACAACAATGGATAAGACAATCTAATATCTTTAGCAATTTTTTCCCCTGCATAATTATTTAGATTTATGAAAATTTATTTATTTATATTTATTTAAAAAACATTATTTCTTAAAGCTTTGCTAAAAGAAATGATGTCGGACAGTTTCAAACACACACTTTCCTCGATCAAATTGTAATAAGTAAAATGCTGAAATTAGTTACCCCTGTTATGTCTGGAGGAATGAGCCAAAGTTCCAGCAAACTAAAGTGAGAAGTTTATAGAAAGGTACCCTAAAATTTTAACCCACATCACACAAATTTAAATGTAGCTCCAACAAAATCTATTGTCTAATTAATATTATAATTTGGAATTCAGAAGATATAAATAATTCTTGTAATCCTGAGTGATCTAAACCAATGGAAAATAAACATAAAAAATGATGTCTGGTGTATAGAACTATCTTTCTTTAACTATTTACTGCAACTCAATAACCAGAAGGAGGCGATCTCAACAAACACACTCCTTGTAGCACACTGCAGCCTCACTCAGACGTTAACAGTCATTTAACAAAAAAAAAAGCTAACTTCAGGGGGGATTTAATGTTAACCTGGACATTTATTGTAATTATTTGCTTTTAGCACCACAGTATTAAAGTACTGAATCCCTCCACATACCTCAGCTTTTGTACCCACACAAGCTTTTATCAGTGTTGTTTGAAAAGCTACTATTTAAACTTTTACTAGGCAAAATATAAAGTTATAGAAGACTGCACTGTCACCTAAAACACTATAAAAATAACAGCAGAAGTGCTCCAGTTCTTCAGCTGAGTGAGTTATATAATCTCCACTCTAACTCTACGATGCATTATTAAGCGGGCAGGCTTGAGCATACTGCAACACATACTGGAACAGTTTTATATAAAACACATCCCTTTAATACATATTGACTGTAAGTTACACATTGCTCCTGGCTATTTTAATATTATTAATGACACTGTTTATTATTTTTGGAACATCATTAATAAGGCTGACATGACTGAGGTTTTACAGACTAAAGATAATAATTTAGTCAAAGTCTTCAAACAAGAGAAGAGAATAATGCAGTCACATTTCAGACATGGCCCTATCGACACGAAGCATAACCTTGAACAGGAGCCTGCTGGATGTGAAAGCTTTAGACTCGAGTGAGAGAGTTCAAAATTAGGTACTCATAAATTTCTAACTCCAAAATTAACTGAAAGCTGGGGAGAGTGACACAAAAAGAGAACGGCAAGGGCTTTATAGCTCACAGACTAAATGAGATGCCTTGGTAATGGTGTTTATCATGTTGACTGAAATTTCACAGAGTCTCATTTTGACTCATTTTTGCCTTGATGTCCTAATAGTTATCAATTTCCTAGGACTTATTTTAGACAACATCTCTGACGCAATTCTTGCAAGTTATACATTTATGGTTTTTATTGCTGTCATTCCATATGCATATCACATGTCAAGGTTTAAGGGTTGTTTCCGCCCTGTGTTTCTTAGATAAGATCATTTATCATTGTTTGAATGCAGGTTGCTCATCCTTAATGTGGTCATTTTTGCTGTTGTTTCTTGCTAACTATTTTCTACAACCTCGTCGTTATCATTATTAGACTGGAAATGCTTTAGTAAAGAACGTTCCTTTCACATAATGTCGCTGTAGCCTTGGCGTTTTCAAAAATGCACAACAGTGCATAAACAATAGCTTGAAATATAAAAGTAATGCAAAGTGGGTGTTTTTACTAGTCTTTCCAGGCAAAGAAAGCGTTGAATCTTTAATCAGGAGACAGTTTCACAATCATGTAGTCAGGATCCTACACGTCTCTGGCCATGTTCTCAGCTTGAAGAGTAAATTGCTTCATCCAGGTTAGATCATAATTTGCCTCAAGGGAGAGAATACAAGTATTTTGATGTCTTGTTTTTCAGTGATGATGGGACAGAGCGAGAAATAGATTGAGATATTGTCTGCAGTAAAGCGGGCTTTATTCTGGTGAAGAAAGAGCTGAAAAATGAAGCTCTTGATTTACTAGTTATATGGATCATCACTAAAGGAACTTATCTTGTTATAACCACAAACCTCAATTTAATCGCTTTGTGTTTGGCTAGCAAAAGATTATGACATGGAAGTAGAATAATATATCATTAAAAATCAAATCTTTGCTCCTTCTTTGACATTTCTACAACTGATTAGATTGTACTGTTCTTCCTACAAAGGAAGAACATACCCAAGTATAATACTATGAATGGCATGTTTGATGGACATTTTTATTTTTAAAGGTAATTTAAAAAGTAATAATAATAATTTCTTTCACTTCACAAAATCCGAAAAAAGTTCAGGAATTGTGAGAACGTGAACACAATTGCAGACTTCAAAAGATAAATGTTACCTTAGAATGTATAAAACCCTCCACTGTGCACCTAACAAAACATAATGTCGTAGAAAATATTTAGCTCAATTCCTACAACACGGTTATTAATCTATGAGCCTGACAATGTGGGAGTCTGAACTGATGTAGAGATACTACATGTGCTGTCTAACCTCATCACCTTGTCATGGGTAATAAAGGGTTCATAAATTTGGCACACCTAAAAGTGCAAACAAACACATAAACTGAACATAATTAACTAATTATGCTCTCTCTTTGTGATTAAAAAAAATCCATTAGTATGTGTAAATCCATTGTTTCCAGTCAACATTATTGTTTACAAGCTCTTTATTAAATACAGGGATGTGATAATGCTTCTAAATCCCCAAGCTTTGTTGTCACATTGTGTTTGTCATGTTGCACTGATTGTGGCTGTTTTTAGCCAAGCTGCTCAGTTGGAATAAACTCAGAATGAGGGCAAAACGCACAAAATGAAGGCTCTTCCGTCAAAGGTATACGGTGAGAAGCGGTCTCTTTGAAATGATTCGGATTGCTTTACAGTCGGCTTGACAAACCTCATCATCGAGAGTGAGCTTCTTAAATCAGACGTGTCGAGAAGCTGTGGACGGTGCCTAAACAAAGAATCGGATTCTGGAAGCAACTTGTCATTTTAATTTGCGCATCTTATTAAAAGGGCTTGTTTTATTGAATTTGGGAGAAGGTCATGGCAGAAGCCCTCATAAAGAGCACTCAGATACCAGTCAGTGGGGAGAATGAAACATGGGAAAATGACATAACTAAATGTCAGATGGTGCAAACATGCTGAGCTTTTTCACTTTGTGCTGTACACTTCAGGACAGATGAGGGGGGTGGGGGGGAGAATGTATTGGTAGGAATATGATAAAGCTGAAAAAATTTGGATAATATGTCCTTGCATTAGAGTTAAATGTTTACCATTCAGATGAATACCATGTAGGCTTCTACTGACCTTCAAAGTTCTGTGCCAAAAATTAAAAAATAGCGGCACTGATTTTAACAATTAGCTCTGACTAAACACAGATTATTACCCTTCCACTGCTTTGCTTACTGTATGACTACATCAGGTTAGGTTACCTTTTCTGTACGTCTCCAACTGTTTGAGAAAAACTCTAGCAGACTCCTGTAACCTTTTACCTTTTTATCTCTCTGAGCTTTTGTTCTCTTGCTATAAATTCTTGACAGTAGGTGGAGTCACGTTCACTCAAACACCTCTAGAGATGTCCTCTCTGCCTCACCACCACCACCCCCACCACCTCCATCACCACCCACCACACACACCTACTGTACCTCTTGGGAAAGAGTGATGAGGAGAGAGAGAGAGAGAGAGAGAGCGGGGAGGGAGGGAAGGAGAAAAAGCGAGAGGAGGAAAAACAAATCAGAGAGCCGTAAGCTCCTTGAAATGAGCTTGTTGAGGTGTGAGGAAAACGGAGCGAAAGGGAGAGAAAAGATTAGTACAACAAAGACTCAGGGAAGGGCTGGAGAAATTCTCCCGCTCTGCTTTTTCGTGGCGAGAAGTGGAGAGAGTCTGACAGTTTCTCCTCCAGCGCTGAGCAGCAACCAGAGTCAGAGGGCTGCGTTTTTCCTCTCTCATCTCCACGAGTGGAGTTGCATTAACGAAGTGAAACGGCATAACGCAACTGACAAGAGGCTCTGAAACAAGGTTATAGAGAGTTGGGGGTGGGGGGTGGGGGTGACCCGAAGGTGCTGAAGTGATGGAGGCTAACTCTAAAAAGCATCGATTTAGGAAGGGTCGTAGTGCCACCTTCAGCATTGATGGCTTCAACATCACCATCGGTAAGAAGAAGCATGCAAAGCATGAGGAAACTGTTTACAGACTGTCTCAGTGTGCATGTGTGTGTGTGTGTGTGTGTGTGTGTGTGTGTGTGTGTGTGTGTGTGTGTGTGTGTGTGTGTGTGTGTGTGTGCGTGTGTGTGTGTGTGCATAAGGATCAAAATACATGTGCGTCTGATATCCAGTGCTTCTGTGCGATGAGGCATCTGGGACCAACTGAACGTGTTCAAAGAAATATCCCATTTATGCATCTTTGAGAAACTAAAACATTAGTTCACCTGGCTGAAGTTCGAGCTTCTATAATGGAACTACACCATGGAAACAAGGGGACTTAGGACTAACGCTGACGTCACCGGGAATTCATCGTATTGTCTTGACAACCACAGTTGATGAACTTGTGTGCTACTTAATCTTTTCTTTTTCTTTTACTCTCTCGCAAGAGTAAGTGATGAAATCTGTTTGTAAATACAACTTGAAGATTCCCCAAGCTGTCGACAGCAGATGCTTTGCGTCCTTAGCAGATTGAATTTAGTTTTGCAACTTTTTCTGTGTTCGAGGAACCATTGTTTTCACAACACATGTAGAAAATGTGACGCTAGACAAAACATGCTGGCCAGTCATGAGGCAGTTTTGTTTGGTAATCATAAGAAAAAGGTGCGTCCACATTCTGGCACGAGGCTCACCTTTGTTGACAAAAGAAACTGCATTTTAAAGCCACAGGTCATATTCTTTATTGCTCAATGTTGCAAGCTAGATGGACATTAACTTCCAAGTATAAGTAAATCAGATAAAGCTAAAAACTGTGCCTGCACTTTTGCCACACCCGCATCATTGTTGCTATGGGGGACTTTGACTCCAGTAGATGTAAATACTGGGTGAAAGGCAACATGGGATGGTTTCATTATAACAGCTAGATGTTATTACGTATTTGTAAATGATGCTATTATGATGGTAGATTGATAAATTAATTCTACATTTATATCATTTGCCAATTTTGACTTTGTTGAATTAACTTAGATTTGCATAAAAACCAAATCAAACAAACCAAAAGAATTGAGCATTTGTGTGTGAGTGTAGCTGAATTTGTGGCATGGGACATGGACGTTTATGAAAGCATCGGGGTGTGAATATTGTATGGTTTAAATCAAAAGCAAACCTAAAACAGTCATAACTGCTGGATCAGCTTATTATTTGGGGACCAATCAGGTTTAAGCATGCTGGGAACATTGAGGTCTGGTGATTACAATCAGTCCCACTTCACCAAAGAGACAGCATGTCAAATTTCAAGGCAGGCAAACAGAGGAATATTATTATGTCTTTTAATAAAGTTGCCCGTCTCTTAAGTTATTAGAATTTTTTTTTATTCTTCTTCATGTGTAATGGATATGGTAAGCACACAAACTGAGTTAACGTTTGTAATAGATCACTTCATTCAGGTGAATGTCTGCTTTTTTGTAGTTTAACTCTTGTATCTCTTGTATGGCAATTATTTCAGTTCATGTATAACTGAACTGATGAGAAGACAAACTTTCTGAAAAGCTGTATTTTACACTCAGCATTTGTTTAGATTGCCTACACAGTTTTCCTTTTACACAATAGTCTCCTGTCATCTTTTGGCAATACATAAGATGGGTTACACAACGGCGAGTGTAAAATTGTAAATGCCATGGATATGTTGAAAATCTGTCACCTCTAACACCTTTACGTAGATGACACTATATTTCTCCACTTCTTCATCTTGTTCTGCTCAGTATTTCTCAGATGCAACACATTCGAATTAACGAGAAAATCGCCTTTGTGACAAAACCTTATAAGGACTGTGGGCCGCAAGGTTGCTGAGATCAGTTTTCCTGGAAATGGTAGATGGCAATCTCTAATCTCAGATAAACAGCACAAATCTTCTTGATAAGCTTTTTCAGACAGGCATAAAAAAAGTTACATGCTCTGCACAAATCAGAGAGTATAGGCATTGAAAGCTGCTCTAAATGATTTTATCATTGCACAGACAATACATTATATTTTCCGCCTACATGATCGCATCCTCTTAAATGTAAAAAGCATCTCAGTAACACGTGTTCAGTATCATGACAGTCCTCTCCGACGAGCATGGCCGTTGTCATGGTAAACCACAAGTGTCACAATCAATTGCTGACTGGTCTTAGGTTTCAGCCTGCACAGCATCACCTCCTCTGATGCGTGACTCCCAACCGCTGCTGCCTCATTGCCTGTCTTGACTCGTGTTTTCTCTTCTATTAAACTCTGAACCCGAACTGTAGCTGGCAGCCTCTGTGTGGATTCACCACGAGGTGTTTTGTCATGTTTTAGGCTTATTAGTGTAGCTGATGTTACAAGACTCATGTGGAGAAGTGCAATTTTAGCCTTTTAGCTGCTGTCTTGGAGTGCCCAGTAGTAAAGACCCTTTTTTTTTTTGCAGTTTTTAAAAACATCACCTCTCTATTCAGTTTCTATTTGTTCTGCTTAGTTTGTATCCCAAAGTACAATTTGTGAAAAGTATTTTTTTGCGTGCCAAATTTGAGCACTGCATTGTTCTGCTTAAACCCTAGGTTGTAATTACCAACAAGCCACTTAGTCTTTCTTTCTCAAAAGCCGATGTAAGAACAGCAGATAATTGACATGTGATTCATTGTCACTTTCCTGATAAATGTTGGCCCAGCATGAGTTCTTCCAGCAGAAAGATTTGTTCTTGCTCACCAAAGTAATAATTGTTCTTTCCATCTGATTTTTATTACCCTTGTATGGAAGTCTGAGTTAAGCAAAAAACATGACTGAGGAGATGCTTTTCGAGTATGTTAAAGTGATGGTGATACACGAAATGGTAAATGCTAAGTGAAGACTAAGTGACTCCTTTGTAGGTAAAATGTAAATTGTTTTTATGTGAACATTTCAAACCGGCGTAGATTAGCAGCGATAAAACCTTAATCCTGGTTCTGATTGGTTGTTTTTGACTGGGAGCAGCACATTAGAGGAGCTCACACTTTCACCATCTCCTACAGTACTCTCATGACATAATGACAGTTTTGACAAACATTTAAAAATGTATATATATTTTTGTAAAAGTTGGATGCTGCAGGTTCTTACCAATCTTTAAGTCATTATAATCACTTGGCAGTTTCGCCTTAACCTAAGAAGTAAACCGTTATTGAAAGAAAGCCACAATAAATTCCATTCAACATTTATCACAACCGTAGAAAAAAAGTTCCCTGGTCAGATGGGACCAAATTGAAATTTTAAGCTTACATTAAAAATGTTTTGTGTTGCACAGACTTAACATTTGCATGCCACCTTGAAAACATAGTCCTCCTGGTGATAAATGGTGGTGGCAGCATAATGCTATGGGCATGTTTTTGATGGATCGAGCCAAGTACAGAGCAATACAAAAAGAAAACTTGCTGAAGACAGTTGTACATTAAGAGTAAAACAACTCTTATAGAGCCCAAACTACAACGGAATCGATGAGATCCAAATCAACAACTGTTTTCAATTGAAAATGTGGCAAGACTTTAAAATTACCACTCACAGACACTCCGTCCACTACTGACATACACCACCTCAACGAGATTATAAATTATAAAAGGTTTTTTTCAAGAACCTGAGGCACCTTTAGCTTATGCTTCTGTTCCATCCCTTGTGTACAGACATGCATTTGTCTGAATTTGGAATTGAATAGAAAAATCTATCAAACAAAAGAACATTGACAGGGGCTGCACAGTGAAGCAGGTGGTAGAGCTGTTGCCTTGCAGCAAGAAGGTTCTGGGTTCAATTCCCGGCCCCAGGTCTTTCTGCATGAAGTTTGCATGTTCTCCCTGTGCATATCTGGGTTTTCTCCGTGTACTCCAGTTTCCTCCCACAGTCCAAAAACATGACTGTAAGGTTGATTGGCCTCTCCAAATTGCCCCTAAGTGTGAGTGTGTGTGTGCATGGTTGTTTGTCCTGTGTGTCTCTGTGTTGCCCTGCAACAGACTGGCAGAGTGTCCAGGATGGACCCCGCCTCTCGCACAGAACGTTAGCTGGAGATGGGCACCAGCAATCCTCCCGACCCCACTGAGGGACAAGGGTGTTAAGAAAATGGATGGAGAAAGTTAACATACTGTATGATTAATTTAAGCACATTATGTCTCTACACACCCATTTAAATTACAAGTTTGCTGCTCCTACTTCCCCTTTGCTTTTGCAGACATCTGTCCCCGACGCTTTCACAGTGTTGGATCTCTGTAGCTTGAATTTGAGTTGTGAGATTGAATTTGAGTTGTGAGGTTTTTTATGCGTCTTTATTACCATCAATAGAAGAACCAGCTTTGAAACTCCATCAAGAAAAACGTTTGAAAGTGTGGTGCTGCCTGTTTTCCACAGAGGCAGAATAATTGGTCATTAAAAATCACGCAAGCAGTTCAGATCTTCTGTACAATCACGATTATATTCAAGGAATGTTCTCGTTTACACACCCGGTTAGATAATCTTTTTAGTGGAAACTTATTGCTTTATTGTCTGTGTTTGGTGAGGAAAGGCGAACAAAAACGAAAGCTAAAAGCAGAAGGACACAGAGTCAAAGATTAGTGAGCACAGTGTTGAAGTTAGACACCATACACACACTTACTTCTGTTTCCATGGTGAGAACATAATCCTGTTTTTATCTACTTTTTTTCTCATGACATTGAAAACATTTTTCCTCGCTTGATGCTACTTGCCTCACTCTGTTTTCTGATCAATAGATTCCCAGCTTTCTTTTTGTTTTCTCTAAGAACCCACAGCAGCAGCAATGTAATTACATATAGACAATGTGACATTTTAAAATGTTGTGAAATGTAGATAGTTGGTGCTGTACAATTTGTGGCAGACATGGATTGTGCATTTTCAGAGAATATTTGCACAAACAGCCTACAAAAATAAAATACTTAAGGCCTTACTGATTTCTTTTGTTTTACATCATCCTATTACACATTTCAGATCATCAAAAAAGGGATTGCAATAAGATAATCTAGTTAAATTCAAAAGACATTTCTTTTGAATTTAATGTTGGAAAAGCAATCAATCAAATTTTACTTGTATAGCACATTTCAGCAGCAAGGCATTTCAAAGTGCTTCACATAATTAAGTAATAAGCTAATAACTTGTTCTACCACCCTTAGAGAGAAGAACTGCTTCCACCAAGCATTATAACTGGTAATGAGTCTTTCATAACACTGAAGATCAATTTCGGCCCTGTCTTTACCCGGACGTAATTTCAACCTTCTGCTTCATGTCTTTCTGTTTTCCATTCTGATTCAAAAACAGCATCCATAGCTGCTTATCTGGCTGTTTAAGCAATCTGTTCTAGCAATGGCATGAATTTTGTTGCTCTCTCACCCCACAGGTGTGGGTTGTTGTTGCAATGCTAAAATTCCAGATTCATTTTTCTACATAATCCTGGGGCAAAAAGTGCTTCTAAAGGCGAAACATTTGTGGATGGGTGAGGCGACATCTGCTCTCTTGTGTCTGCCTACACTCAACTCACTCGCATACATTTCTTGCCGAAAATATATTTACAGCACATGTGCTTGCTAAGTATATTTTTATGTCCCCAATAAGAAACTACATGTTCCTCGTCCTTTTAGAACGCCAGTAACAAGTAGTAGTTTAGTTTTTTTCATGGCAGGGAAAAAAAAATAAATAAAAGTTGTTTTTTGTTTGTTTTTGTCGTGTTCTAAGGTCAGTCGTTGAAAACCAATGTGAAGGCAAGTTGTAATATTTTTGGTTCAAACTTCTATTTTAGTTTTTCTGAATATAGTAAGTTATAGGTTCCTAAAAGACTGAAGCTAATTGGAAGAGATTGTGGAAAAACTCAAGATGTCAGTCTTAAAAAATAAAAATCCCTAAAACCCAAGTATTTAAAGGGGTGTGTTATATTTTTACCCTTTCTGTATGTCAAATGATGTTGAAAGATTATTACGAAAGATAATGAGGGTCGAGTCTAGATCACTCCGTGCACATTTCTACACAAAATCATCTCACTGAGTGCCTACCGACCATTACTCTAGCAATTACATCTATCTGAGTACATGCATTAACCCGCTAACATCAACCATGTGGCCTTTCAACAGTCTAACAAATCTAATTAATGTTATGTAACTCCAGTGGGTACGTTCATCTATAACACTGTAAGAAACAAAGTGTGAGATTGATGATTTGGCCCTTTAGCCTTTCAAGTGCAACTCATCCTGTGTAAAAACGCAGAGCTTCTCCCACATTCACATCTGAGCCCCACTCTTCACAAAATGAATCGAATTCAGCATCCTAGACTCCTTTCTGTGGTGGAGGCACAGTGACCTAAGTTGTTGTGAGATATGCATTTCTAGTTCAAGGACAATGAGTTCCAGCTGATGTTTAAAACATTACTATTGTTTCTGTTTGCAGCTGTTGCATGATTTTTGTTATGGAAAAAATGAAACTGCAAAAAAAAAAAAATACAACATTCAGTCGTTAAGACAACATATGAATTACAATAACAGTTATTACAATTGGTGCCATAAAGTAAGGGTGAAACAGATACATTTCTATAATAGTGCATTGTCTGTCCAGAATATCTTCCAAAGTGATGCTGGCATCTATGTGGTGTTTGCATTTGGATGTTATTGCTTTTCAATGATCCACACTGTGTGCAGCAGTAAGAGAGACAGCTAAGTTAACAAGGCATGACCCTAAAACTCTGAGGTTATGTAACCAGACACGCTTCTCCCACAAGAATTTGAACAATTAACCACAACAGGGTACTTTGATTAGAGGCTCTCACTTTGGAAGCTTAGGCACGTTGCTAGTTGAATTCAATTAAATCATGTGAAATGAAAAAGTATGCAATTACCATTTCAATGAAGCAAAAATATAAGTAAAATACTGTCACTGTATGAGTGACCCATATTGCAGTTCACTTAAATTAAATAAATAGATGGGTTTTTTTCTTCTTTCTTTTGATGCATTCCTATAGTGTGTTTTGTTATCTGTAATCTGAATACCTTATTGACTGGCAGCTTTAAAAAGATTAAGTTGGAAAAAATCCTGAAACTGGAGACAGATTCAGGTTGATATTCACAAAGGTAAGCTATAAATAGCAATCTACAACATAAAAGAAACAACTCCTCCATTTGTACTGTTTGCCATCATTTTGAAACACAGTTGAATGGATGAATGAAGCTTAACTGAAAATGTAAATGTTTTGATAAATTGTGTTTTTATGACATAAATACATTGTGCTGCCAGAAGTATTAAATCTAAATCAGCTTCGATTTTTAGCTTTTTACACTGTTATGTTATAGGGATGTGTTTATGGGAATTTGTGAAAATTTATTGTATTTTCTCTGGATTTTTACAATATATGCTATTTCAATTTGATCTTTAGTTTAGTTTTTTTTCATTTCTTTCTCTGATAAACGTTATTCTCACCTTCCCCGTATCACAGTTGCAGTATCAATAATTGTTATGGAGACCATTAACCAAAATGCAACACACTGCAATATTACCACCCGTTGAATCACTATTTCCTGTATTTGTTTAAATGAATATGTACTGCTAAATATCAAACTATATTTCATGCATGTGAATACTTCTTGTTAATAGAAAACTAGATTTAGGAGACAACTGGGCTCCATTCAGTCTCGTAAGTGTAATTGGAGGATTAAAAGTGATTTCCTATTGATCTTCGCAGAAAAAAAATCCTTAATAAAAAACAGGTTTGGGAATTATTTGATAAAATGAGCTTAGAACGTGTGTCTAGACAATTCCTCACTATTGCACTAATAGCACTTGTTAATCTGTGATATTGCGTCTCAGTATTTGGACTGGATTATTTTTATTTAACCTTAGCATCGACTCATTGGCAGCACAATATTATCTTTCAGCAAAATGTAGTATAATTAGAAGTTGAGCAGACTTAATGTGCAGCGACGCTCTTATGTCAGTTATGGTTTACTTCAGTACTTGTGTAACTGCTGCGAATGCAATTAGATCTCATCTCTACATTTAACTTTAGCATCGCTCTTTCGAGGGTATCTCCCATTTGTGGCAGTTTCTTTTGTACAGCAGTGCACAATTTTTAATACCTTAGAGTATCATTAATAAAAAAGCCTTTATTTCAGTAATGCAATGCAAAAAGTGAATTACATAACACACACACACACACAACAGTCCAGTCGTTTCCCTCCTTTTGCCCAGGTAAGACTTATTCAAAAAGCTCTTGTTAGCCCTTTTCAGATCATCCTTTGGTGCTATGATCAACATGTGATCTTATGTCTCACAACCAGGTAACATGGGTTGATGTTGACTCACCAATAATATGCCACAATCCTCTTTAAGAGGTGTTCATAAAGTCGTAGCCACCATGAAGTGAAAAACAATGGAGGACTGCAGAACAAGAAGAACATGGCGATATGATTAAACAGGAAAAAGACGTAGCACAGAGAGCAGAGACACTGGATGATCTAGCAGATGGTCTGTTCATCCAATCCTGGAAATATGTCAGCACAATCTGATGCAAATGGTAAAGAGGATGGAGCACAAAAGCTTTACTTTAATTTAAAACTTTGAGATACATCTCACCTACACATAGGTTTTACAAATATAACTTAGGTAAACACAGTGGTTTGTAAGCCACCTATATGATGTGAAAATGAACATGTCCATGATCTTGGAAAATCGACTGGCGTGACATGAATGGACAGAGAGGATTAGTATTTATGTGTTTATTAATGTAATTAAGGTCTTGGAAAAGTTAATGCATCATTGCTGGACATCTGCCTTCACCATGATTATTTAGAGCACAACCTGGTCATGGTCAGTTTGAATAAACCACTTCTCTTTTATTTGTTTGTTTTTTTTGTTGTTTTTTTTATGTGGAAAAATACTTTTTGTTTGTTTCAATCCAATATTTTAGATTTTTGAGAAATATGATGTTGGTTTTTGAAGCTTTTTGATATTTTGATTCAGTAATTATGAACGATGCCTCTGTTCTACCATGGTGTCAGTCTCCAGTGATATAGTGCACAAACATCTAAATGATTAGTGCTTTGTGTCGCTGGTATTGAAAATAGCTTTCTTTGCATAGTTTCCTTTGTGAAAAAAACACATTGGAAAATGTTGATGTCTATAAAACAACCAAAAAAGAGCTAAATTTTAATATTGGACAGATTGTTTATTTCAGTAATTTATTATACATTTAATAATTATGTTTTAAAGCCTTTTTCCATTAACTGTGATGAAAGAAAAGATATGGATGGATGGATGAAACTTATTGAAAATAATATCTGCTTTTTTGTTTTCAAACGTACTCTTAGTTTGATAAACAGGTTTTATCAAACTATATATTCCAGTTATCTCAGTAAACAGTGAACACATAGGATTTTTTAATAAAAAAAAAGCAAATATTTATTTAATTACCAAGGATAAATGCAATTGGAATTAATAACCTATGTGAAATAACTTTAAGTTATTATGCATGATAAAGCTTTCAATTCATGGTGTATCGGTTTATTTTCCTCAAATTGTCAATTTCCAAAACATAGTTAAGTATAATTTCCAGCTCTCTGAAAATAGTAAATAGTAAAAGTAGTAAAAGTAACAAAAGTCTGACAATAAAAATAGTTATTTATTTAACCTCAAAGCATTGAAAGTCATATTTAGATTATGTGCTTTTATGTTTTATGCATTTATTCAGTCTTGATTTTACAATTTTTTGCTTCTTCTCTTTTTTTTTTCTTATCAGTGGCAAATGAAGATGGAGAGACCTCCTGCAGACCCCCGGCCAGTTTTGCACGTAAGTTTAATGTGCACTGTATTAGTTCCACTTTGATTTTAGTCAGTTCCCTAAAATAATTAATTTTGAATCAATTCACCATTCTGATCAAGCCATTAAAGGGTCATTTTATCCACCACTAATGAGATATTAATGGCGCAGATTTATGGCCACTTCATTAACAGTTAGATTAGAGGTCATTAAACAGGAACTCTGGCATGAGTTTTAAAATCTTTCTTTGCTGGCAAGACAAATTTCATATATCACCAGATACATTTACAGTCTCTGAATGACACATGCAGAGATCATAGTTTTCGGTTTGTGATCCGACAAAAGTTGGTACAGCCTTTTTTGTGCCAGCAGTGGTGGAATTAAAGTGAAATGACACAGGAAATTAGTACTGAAATTGTGAGAAAATAAGAAAAAAATAGCAAAGGATCTTGTAAATGTAAGAAAACAATTGAAATATATAAGTATATGGAAGGCAAACTCATCCCCTATTGGTGCCAGCCTGATCTGTCATTATGAAGGAAACATCTAATGATGGCTGAGAGCTAAGCATTCTAGCAATCTTAGAAACCTTATTTTCAAAAAAAAAAAAAGATTTATTTAATCACTTCTATAACTATAATCTTCAGTAGGAGATATTTTAATTTCACCTTTAATCGGTTCTCCTTGCACTATTTCTAACAGAGGAGTTAAAACAATTATCAAAAGAGTTGTCCAAGAAGTGAATTGTCTGGATTGAAGATGTTTGACCAAAATATAACTGTTTATATTGGGCTTAGCAGCTGGTTTCATAAAAGAAAAGCCATTGCACATTTCCTTTAAACAGTGAAGTTTGGGGGAGGAACACCATTTTGTGACTCTTTGTGAATATCATACATTTACTGAAACTTATGCATATTCAGTACATTATTATAATAATACTTCTTCATGCTATCTACAATAAAAAGCTCGATCCAATCATAGGAGCTTTGTAATTTGTATCAGCTCAGCAGTCATGCAGCTCCACCAGGATTACTTGGATCGTTACCAATAGAAATATATTTTCTGGGAAAGAAATTTATGTGTTTAATGTTTTTTCAGCTGCTCTATCTACTGTTAATTTCAAACGTATACTGTCACTGACAATATTGATCCACATGAGGGCAGCATTGCCAAGGAATTGAATGATCCTCTTTCATTTGTATGCGACTGAAAGTTGCACCCTTCCAGTGAGCACAGCACATTTAATATTATTAATTTACCACCTGGTATTGGGACACCAGCTGGTAAACAAACATGAGCATAATTTGTTTCGCTCTTTATGCAGCCATCTCTCTCTCTTCTGCAGGCTCTAAATCCCAGAGTGCTTTGTGGAACGCCATCACGGCGGGAATGGGGATCAAAGGCAAAGAGCAGAAGGTCCCCCTGAATGACCCGCGGAGTCCCGAGGAGATTCTGGCCGACGACCTTCCAGCAGCAGACGAACCAGATGCCACAGAGAAAACTGCCATCAGGTTTGCTGCTGTCAACCTGTAGCATAATTGAGAGATTCTTATGTGTGAATTATCAGTGATTCAGATTCAATGAGACGTCGACAGACACGTCCAGTTTACTATAGAGTACTGGGCAAATAACTTTTTCAGTAGTACTTCACTGAATGGAGAGAAGCCAGTGTCTAAAATTCAGCATCATCCTGCAGTTTAAATGTTTATTTTTAGATTAGTGAAAGCTTAAACATTGTGTTTGACATTTAGCACTCTTGACTGAGTCTCACATGCTCTGGTAATTGTTATGTATGGCTGCTGACCTCAGGGGACTCAGCCATGATTGATTTCTCTTGGACAACAGGGACATGAAACCAGCATTAGCATAACCATGTTGTCTTTTAAGACATTTCTCCAATTAACCTTGATTGCTAAGGAGTATATTACAAAAGCAACAAGTGGCAAAAATAGAGCCTTTTTTTAGAGGATACATTTGTCTTATCATTATAGCTTACATTTAATCAGCGAAAGTAAGCACCTGCATTGCAGGAAACTAAGCTATAAAACATTTGGGTTGAAGAAGAATTCAAAGTATGTGGAAGACGAAAACATTAGAACTAAAACACTGTTAAGGCAGGACGTTCATGAAAGTGGAGTCACTTACGGTGACAAGGACCACTTCAATACATCTATGGAAAAAGACTCAAGAAGAGGGGAAAGACTTTAAGAGAATGACGCAAGCAAGAAGCAGTAAATTCCAACTCGAGGTAGGTGAATAAGACGGTAGGTATATGAGGCTTATGCAGAAATCACACTTGGAGGCTTTCTTCTAGCCCATCACACGGCGGTTGGAAAAAAGTTTCACTAATTATTTTCGTCCCATTTTGACATGCAGGTGGTTTCATGTCTTTCTCAGTGTAAGGTGGTCAAATGCTACTCCTCCCCTCCCCCCTTGTATTTTATGCTCTTATTATTTCTACAAATAATCAGTGCAAAAGTAATCCAGTACAGCTGGGATCAGAGTATGTTAAAATTTGATCCAAAGATGATCAAATGGATTTCAAATTCCTTGGGAGAAAAAAATTAAAATTAAAATTAAAAAAATGAAACAGCCCTTTCATTTAGCGCACAGCCAGTGCTGAGACTGACCTCATTCTGCAGCATCATTACCCACCTGTGGTGTGTGGCTTTATTTTCCTACAGCTTTCAAAATGCACAACTGATGAGATGTCCAATCCCCACCGACTGAACATACGAACAATTAACTGAAAACGTGTTCAGGGCAGAACAGACAGATAACGAAAAGGCGCCCGCATTTTGGAGCAATACAAGTCAGACCAAAAACCCCAATTTTGTTAAGGATATTAGACACCTTGAAGTGTTACAGATCATTTGAATTAAAAACCATCATTGGAAAAACAACAATTATTACATTTACCTTAAAATATGACTTCAAGATAACTTAACTTAACTTAATATATTTCTATAAAAGGTTTATGCTGAAAGGAAACCTCTAGCTTATGAAAACAAAAAAAATAAAAATAAAAAGAGGTGATTTCCCAGTGCACAATCTTAATCACAACCTTCACCAGTGATTTAATTCCTTTGCTGCTTTGTCACGGAAATCCCACTAAAGCCAGCTGATGACTTTGGCCCTGCTAACTGTGGTTAATGGAGGATAAATCCATTGAGAGTGAGAGGGATCTGCACCTGAATGACAAATAGCAAGATTACGCTAGAAGGTGATTAAATGACAGAGGAAACAATAGTAATCCATAAAATGATGGGACACAACGTTACCTCTTTGACCGGAGCTGAATGTTATCCTCCAGTCTGTGATAATTAGATTTCAACGGTAAGGAAAGGATGATGAGATAATCTGTTACAGGCAGGAAGGACATCAGTAACTGACTTATAAATAAAATAAAAATAAAGGTTTCCAGGGGAACAGTTTTAGATAAACAGCTGTTCTTTCTTTATTTTTTTTAAGCTCGGGAGTGACTGCTTGGCTGTCTTCTACGTCTTGCTCTTACTGATGCCTTTTTAAGTTGAACGTGTTTATCAGTTAGCATTGCTCTACGTGCCAATGAAACATTCCCACTCTTTTTTGATTTTCTTTATTGCAGGGGCTAGAGGGCTAGAAAAGGTAACTGGTCAGCAGCTATATAGAATCCTAGCCATATAGATGGTAAATAATCAATAACTTTCTGCTAGACACAAAATGCTGTGAGTATCTTGTCAGCTGGACTACTATCTGGTGTCAATATTATATGGATTGCATTGATTCAAGGGTGTCTAACTGCATGATCTACAAGTGCTTAACCCAATGTTATTTACCTCATTCAACTCAAGAAGATACAAACTCATAGGTTAGTTTAACAACTTTCCCAGGTTTTTTCTACGGCTAAAACTAGATATGAATGAAATTTATCTACAGTTTTGTATTAAATTTTTTATTCTCAACATTCTTGTCATTCTGTATGAGTTTAGTTTGTTTAGTTTTTAACTTTTCTTTGTCTTGTGACTGTCTTTTTGGTAGAATAAGGTGATGACAAGCTTTCATCAACAAAGGTTTGCTACCAATTTAACCCAAAGTTTAAATCTGTTGCTTTCAGTTGCATTGATTTTGCTTTTGACACTTATGTCAAAACGGTAAAGCCGTTCAGACAAGTTAATGATAGAGATTATCTAGTTAAACTTACAGCTGATTGGCTCTGAAACATATTCTTAGTTAAATACAACAGGACTCCACCAAAAGATCCTGTATCTACATCACAATCGATCGGAGCTATTTCAGCAATAGAAGATGAGCAACACCAGGCTGCTAATGCTGTGACTGATTGCAGTGGTTGCACTTTGAAAAGGCACATTTGTCTTTTATATTTGTCTAATTTACTCCTGCATAGTAAGCAAGTTCCATTGAAATGGTGTCTTAACTTTCTCCTGTATGGACAGCTGCATTATTAAACTTCGTGTTGTTTTGTTTTAATGGCTTCTTTTTGTTGTCTTGCCAACAAAAGGAAATGGAAAAGCATTGTAGACATTATTTAAGTTTGTTAATGGGAGTATCTGTGCTAAAAACATAAATTAACACGCAACAATAAACATGAGTAAAGAACAGAACCATACAAAATAACATATTCTTGAACTTATAGATCACACACAATGTTCTCTAATTGCAAGGTTAAGATCCTGGATCAAACCAAAGTAATGGTGGATATAAATTATTAGAAGCGTATAACTTCTATTTCTGTATATTATACTCAATAAAATGGACGGTAGTGTATATTTATGATAAAATTTCCTTTCATTTTTAGGTGTTTAAAGTAAAACCGCACATCTTAGAAATGTGAAGTGTGCTTTTTCATCCTAATGCTTTCTGCAGGGCTGTTTTGGTGCTCATATTGGTGCATAAATAGTGAATAAATGTCAAAGGACAACTGGGATAAGTCAGAATTACATGGTTCAGACTTGCTGTGGTTATGAAGACAATTCATTTTGAAAAAAAAAAAAAAAAATACAACAAAACTGTTGTATGAAGAAAAATGACAGTCCAACAACAAGCAGAAGATTCAGAATAATATTTTTAAAAAGCAGCAAAGAGCTAAGGGGGGAAAATCATCTTTCTCATAAAATATTGCAAACATTGCACAGAAAACAAGCAGCGACCATCATAACCTCACATATTGCCAATTCACCATGTTCATTTGCAGCTAAAACGCCTTCGTGGTCAGCTGGGAGATTTATCTGATGGTTAATTGGATGCTGTGTGCCGCAGTGCACTTTGCAGCTGATTAAGGCAGCTGTCTCCAACGTGGCAGCCCACTGTCTCTGCAGCTGACCCCTCATTTGGCAACAGCAGCGGGTTCACAGACCCCCACAGACAGACCCTGTGAAGCAACAAGCTCCATCACGAGCCTCAGTAGCCCACTAATGAGCCTCCGCTGGTCGGAGAGACGGGAAGCCCAAATAGCAGAACCATTGATCTAAATGATTAAGAGACAGCCTCAACATTATGATGTTACTGCTGTACCACAGCGAATGCCATAATATTACATGTTACAGACATAAAATCTGAACATAATCGCCAGTACCCTATGTTTTGCTGAAGTGGCAGTCAAATGTTCACAAACTGGGAACAGAATAAAGCTTTTGTTTATGCCCAACAAAAAGAGAAACAGTCCACGACTGCCCAAATAATAAGATTGTTTTCTTTTTTCTTCTGACCTTTGATTAAGAAAGGATATGATTTTGTCTTTGGATTCAATCAAATTGAATTTAAGAATAAGTTTAATTAATGCATGCAATGATAAAATTAAGACCAAATGCTATAAAATACTATGATCAATTTATGTTGTACGGAAGAAACTGTCCTAGACCTTAAATCACATTAATAACCTCATTCTATTATTGCATATTTGCTTTGTCAGCAGAACGTCCTTTAAACACACCACAGCTATCACGCAAGATATGAGGGAACCATCTCTATTTTTAAAAGGTGCTATAGTTAGGCTAATACAGTAACAGGATCAGGAGTGTAACTCTGAAGCATGGAGATAAGATGGGCAGCAGGAACTTGTCTGAAAGGCATAATTGTGCTGTTGTTTGATCAGTGAACTTCTGTTGGACTCCACTGTTGATATCTCATCTCAGGGTGACTGATTTGCAGGAAAAAAGGGGTGACTTGGACAACTGGAAGATGAGAAAAGCTTTTGCAGACAAATAAATCTGGAACAAATAAAAAGTTGCACAAACAGTGCAAAATGGCAACAGAAAGTAAGGTAGTTCTATATGCTTCAGGGGAGGTAAAATAGGAGACTTGTATCAAGTGCGGCGATGGCTGATGGTGGAGTCAGACCGCCATCGGCCATGGGGTTTGTCCTGTAATCGGTAGGTTGCCTGTCCAAGCCCCGGCAACGTCTGCCTGATGGTGTCGGTGTAAAATCTTGCTTCTACCAAGGCAGCTGCAGCTGTAGTTTGCTGCCTTCAGAGCGTGATTGAGAACAGCTGATTCTCAATCAAGCTCATTGTAAAGCACCTTTGAGTGCTCAGGAAAGCGCCATACAAGTCTGATGTCATTTCATTTCCATTTAAGGTCCATTCCTTAAATGGAAATGACCTTCAACGGCAAAAGCCTACTATAGGATTTTGCACCATGACATACAAAAAGTGTTGTTTTTCTTTTAAAGAAAAGCAAGATTTGAAGAACAGATTCATTTTCATGCTTTAGAAGTAGAACTTTTTCAAGTGAGCACAAACATTTGAGTGGTTGATTCAGAAAGGTTACCTCATAGAAAATATGAGTGTTTTATTACATAAAACTTTGGAGAAAATTCTGACATGTAATTTGACTTAATTTCCAACATTAAAAGAAATGTTGTATGCATAAGACAAGATATAGCAAATTATGAAAGCGCTCGTAAATGAGTCATTTACCAATCTTTACTTTATAAGAGTAGTTTTTTAGAATCTAGCAGAGTTTAAAATAGAATGAATTACGGCTATGTCCCATCCAGTGCTGAGCTTGGTACCTATTTGTGGAAGTATTTACACTTGTAGTTTACATCATCTCTTTATTTGGATTACAGTCTTTATTTAGCCTCTGTGGTTACTTTTTAAATGGCTCCCAATCTCGTCCCCATTTGCTCCTTCCAGGAGCTGTGGGTGTTTAACTAATGAGCTTACAGAACCTACTGCTTTACCTGTTTGGACTGAATAGACTGCAAGGAACATTTAGCTAAGGAAATTAGGTTAAAAGGTGCATAAATATATTCATCGGGTACCTGGAAATTAGGCTGCAATTAAGCGGCTAGTAAGTAAACGCATAAAAAGCACCCAGGAAGCAGATCATGAGGGGTTTTACAACTCTGATATATGTAAGGTGAGCTGAACTAGATAAAACTTGAGAGAACACTTTATATCTTCTAAATCTAGAACAATTATCTTGTGGCATTTTTGAAAACTGTCCTATTAGTCAATTGGATTGTTTTTGGCTTGTCCTTGATCCAAGGGAAGGACCTTCATCCTTCATCAAAAAATATTTGTACAGAAAAACTCATAAAAAGTTTAAGAACAAGTCTTATCGCGTAGATCTTTTTTGTTGGTGAAAACAAAGGATCAAGCCCTGTGTAAAAATGTATTTCTTTCTTTATTTTTTTTTGCCCAGATTGCTTCCCCTCTCCGCTGAGGCCCTACCTTTGACCTGTCTCTATCTGTCTTGGGAGGAAGCTGATGTATTTTTCCACTCCTATAACCCTGCAAATAAATAAAGCTTTATGGCTGAGTGCACTCCTTTGCCCCCATTCAGCTTTATATCTCTACTAATTCCAAGAGAAATACAGTTTATACAGAGGAATCATATTTTTTGATAGATGATCTTCAACAAAATGTGGTCATTACTGTGAAGGCGCTTGCTATTTTGATGCATAGCTATCCTTATCGAGCGGCCTGGAAATTTAAATGAGATTTAAATTTTTCATGTACCTCCAAATGGCTGGGGCTGCTAATGTCTTGATTTCACTATGTGAGCTATGTACAAGCCTCCGTAGAGTTAGTACAGTGTAATTTCTATCACGTCCTTTCATCTTTAGTCATAGAAACATTGTAGATGACTTGATTCTCTAGGGCCCTTTGTGAGCACCTGCAGTAGTAATTAATCATGTAATTTATCATTAGAAGAAGGTATGGAGGAGATTTAAAATGTTGCATTAATCCATTAATCTGGAATTGAAATTAAATGTTTGCTAAGTGGATAAACTAAATTGTACTGCAGACAATCAGAGCTGCAGGTTGTTATTGTTTAGGCCTACCCAACCATCCATCATGGTTGCTGACAAAGCTTTTAGCTGTTAACACTTTCCACTTTGTTTCCCACGTGCTTGAGTTGACTCATGCTTTATCTGACTGTAACAAATGCAGCAAATTGTTATGAATTATCTTTGAATATCCTCTCTAGTCTCAACTTTTTAGCCAATTTACTGGCATAAAAAATGCAGATAAAAAATATATCTGTGTATTTTAGAAATGTACTCAGACATTCAACTGTGTAGTTTCTCTCTCTTTTTTTGTTTCCTGAAAGTGTTTCACTCATCATTTGCAGATTTATTCAGAGTACTGGCTCATATTTTGTTTTAGAGTTTATATGTCTCTTAGTAAAACTGCATTTTATCCTGATGTTTAATTCACCATGGAGGTTTTATTTTTGCATCTAATTTGTTAGGCAACCAATAGCAACTAGCTTCGAATTTAAACAAATGTATTTGCTTGAATAAACTGTAGAAGATATACAAATAAAAACAACTACCTGCTATGAAATCCTTTTTCCTCAAACTGCACACGTGTTGTACCATACAAACACTTAGATGTGAAGCTTTTCCCACACATCTAGGTGAACATGTTCAGGCAGGGTCAACCAGAGCACACATATTTCAGATAGAGCAAGCAGTTTATCAGTGTATACAAAAACAATTATTTCAGATGCAGAACAGAGAAAGAGGCAATAGACCCAAAAGAATTACACTCACACGTGTGGCTGGAAAAAGTGAACGTGTTTAGTAAGGGCTTCCTTTGAAGGGATTTAAGGCTCTAGTAAATGTGTTGCAATATACAAACATAAGATAAAAAAGGCAATGTTTTGCAATGTGCAGAGTCAAGTAAACTTCATAATGCCAAATATGAAAAATTATCTTGAATATTCAGTACTTTGTTATATAAAAGCATATCAGTTTGAATTGTGAACTGCAATGATTCTTTGTGTTTATTATGTGGAAAAACATCATAGAGGTGTATCTCAGTAAGTAATTAATTTTAGTGGTATGTTTCAAATGTTTGCTTTTGTTAAACTTGATGATTATGGTTCTGTCTTCTCTGAATTCAGAATATTGCTGAAGACAAAACACAAAAGAGGCTTTATCACAACATTATGTGGAAGACAAAAGAAGCTCATTGCTAAAGTAGTTGGGTGTTGAAAAATGATGCATCCAATAATGTTAACAGAGAGTTGAGGAGAAGGAAAAGATATGGTGGAAAAAGTTGCACATGCAAAAGGGATAACAGTAAAGATGAGAGGATTGTGAAGGCCCTTGTTTGGGGCAGCAGATACAAATTGTGGACTGCAGCTGTAGTCAGTAACTGCAACCTTGAGAGGCATATTGGGCAAAATCCAGATAAGAATTTGGGGGAACTTCACACAGAGTGAACTGAAGCTGGACTGAGTACATCAAGATGTTCCTCCCCATAAGGGAGGGTAAATGCAGCCCAGCAGCCAAATAAAAATCCCACACATGGACCACAAAAGTCACCTTCTCGTTTCAAGCCTGTTGATCCAGAGACTGTACTGTTGCTTAGTGAAAAAAAAACCTCTTTTCAGATAGAGGTTGAAGGAGCAGTGGACAAACGCATAACTCTATGAAGGTCAGTGTCACGGTCACTAATGATTTGGGGTGCAATGTCTTCTCCTGGTGTTGGTTTGCTGTGTTTTATGAAGTCCAAAGTCAGAGTAAGCTTGTGCCTTTAGAGAGCTTGAGGCTTAAGCACCTCTGATGACAAGCTTTATAAAGATGGTGACCAGACCAAACAATGCTATAAAACCAACCAGAACTTCTTTAACATAACTTCAGAGCCTGTGGCTGAACATTTTTGTACCACAACAAGGCAGTAATTTATGCAAAAGTAATTTATGCAAACTTATTATAGAGTGCTTATACTATACAGTACAATGAGCTAATTTCAGCAATTCAACATTGCTTTTTTAAATGGAGTTTTTTTTATTAATCCTTTTCTTTTTTTTATTGCTGAAATCTATTAACTTGTCATTGAAATTCAAATTTATTGTGATACGACAGTGAAAGTGGTTGGCAAATGAATGTATAATATTCTTGTAAATACTACAGAAAGCCAATGCTAAGTATAGCTTTACCAGTGTGTAACGTTCATGCGAGGTTGGCACCTTGCTTTGCCTTTATGCCTTTTGCTCAATACTTAAAAACTTTTTAAAGCTCCCACATAAAAAATAATTTGGTAGTATCTAATACTTAAAGGGGACATACCATTCAATATCTACTTTTTCTTTAGTCCTTAGATATGTTTTGTGAACTTTTACTCTGTAGGAGTGCAAACACACACACACACACACACACACACACACACACACACACACACACACACACACACACACACAAACATTTTTTCTCTCTCTGTGTTGTGTAGTGTTAAGAAAATAAATTTAGAATATGCTAGTTTTAAAACTTAACAAGTCTTGATTGAAATAGCCTAATTATAGTTTTAAAATTAATAACTTATTCTGCCCTATTGACCTTTATTTTACCTGTAGTTACAGCAGATTGTTTACTAAGATCTTTGATCTGCCCTTTCTCTGTCTGGGAAAATAATCAGGAGAAGTTCCAGCTTTTCACACAGATCTGTGAAAGCCATAAAACAGCAGAAGTTCAGGAGAGTCTCTGCTTCCACTTTATTTAGATTCAAGGGGGACAAATGGCTTTAGATTGTCTAAACACATAGCAAGGAAATAAAGAAAGGGTCAGAGACAGCTGACCTGGTTGGATGATCAAAGATGCGCCTTATTTGAATAAATTAAAGACTAAAATACGCCTTTACTATAAAATTTTCAACATAGGAATAACAAATTAGGTTTTCTCTTGCAATTCTCCAGAGACGTCTTTGCTATTTGTTTGTCGTTTCCGTCTTTTTTCCTCTCTCAGGTAAATTAATGTGTTGTTTGTGCTCTGAGGTTTCTGATGTTTTGTGATGTGCTTTTCTGGTGATAGTATGCATCTGTCTGGAATAAAATGCTGATTTTTGTGACACTGTTATCTCTGTGTGATCTCAGTCCTTGTGCACAGCATTTTCTGAATTGGGGCATAAGACAAGATATAACGAGTCAAAAGGGTTAAATAAGTTTTAGAATTTTTCCTATCTTAATAGTAAATAGCTTTATAGTCTCTTTTTGTTATATTTTTTAGTCTATGTAAATTTTTCTCTATTTGCTACAACGTTTTCTTGGCTATGACGTTACCGTATTTGCAATTAATCTTCTAAACAATGTCATCACTTCCGGTTTTGTGAATCCGCCATTTTTTTTCAACCTCACCGCGATTTTGTACTGCAAGATCAGTTATTCCGAAGTTGCAAGTAAGCAAGTTGTTGCGTGTATTAATACACAAGATTTCTGACATTGCACAAGAGGTTCAATTTTGAATTTTATTTTTCTTGGGAATGTACCCACATCACCTGAGAAAGTCCGTTTTTTTTAGCACTTAAGAACCACTTAAGCGGTAAGTTCCAAAAAACGCTAAAATGACAACAAAGCTTATTTTAGACATGGATATTTTTGTTTTAATAATGACGTCCTGGCCATTGGTTTAATAGTAGCTTTGAGCTGTGTGCTTCTGTTAGCCCTGTGTGTTAGCTTTTAGCTGCCTCCTCGAGGATATAACTGTACTGCATGTTTTGGGATTATTTGGCTTTTTTTTGCCTTGAGTAACACATCAAAATGCATGCAGTGACATTCTTTACAAAATCAGCTACTTAATTATGTCAAGGATGTTTACTTCATTCAAATTGTGGTAGTATCTGGAATTTATTTACACTACAGCTAAACTACACTCCATGTTTCTCCATCATATTTGGTATGGATGGAGAAAGTGTAAACACAGCAGTAACACCATTGCCATGCATTCATTTAAATGCATGATTCTGCTGGTTCATTGTCCATTGTTGACATCTCTAATGGATAAAAGGTTTCTCTGCCGGTAAATAATTGTATAGCTGCTATCAAACAACAATATGGTCGAACGGGGTGGAGTGGAACACCGTGGCTTAGAGGGGGGCGGGGCTAGAAATAATATAGAAAACCAAACAACAAAACAAACAAAAAAACAAAAAAATGCATCAACATGGCCTCAGAAAAGGGCTAAAGAACAGGTTTGTAGAGCTACAATAACCAGCAATTCAGACTTTCTACTTTATATAGACCAGGGTGAATGATTTACAAAAAGGAATTATTAAAAAGCATGATGTATCCACTTTAAAATTGTAAATACACTATTCTTTTCTGAATATACTGCACACTATCTTTGTTAACATAAAGTTTGCAAAACTGATTTTCAGGGATTTTAAGAAATTGTTAAAATCTGTTATTGCCTCTAATATTTGTCTTCACTGTGCAGTGAGCAGAAAAAAGTAGTCCTAAGAGGCGTGTGGGTGGCTTAGGAAGCATGAAGTACGTTTTTATTCATTTTTATTTTATTTGTCCATCCATTTATTGCAACAAGTAAATCCAGGGTCAGGGTTGCTGCCAATCTCATAACAACCTATAGGTGAGAGGTGGGGTCCCTCCCTGACTGACCACTACTCCATCATAGGGCAACAGAGAGACAGAAAGACATCCATCCACACACACACTGACCTCAGAGTGACTTAAAGAGATAAGTTAACCCAGCATTCTTTTAGGCTTTTACAGAACCAAGCAAACTAAAACTTGTTTGGAAAGATTCCAAATGATGCCTGCTAATGACTGTAATTTCAAACCGTCCTCCTGCCTGCACATTTTTCTAACATTTAAGTGAAAGGCAGGGAACAGTTTACTATTTTCTTCTATTCCACTCTTAAAATCTGTTTTTCACATACAGTTTTGAGTTCATTATTTAAGATTGTGTTTCTAAGGTTAAAACAGCAGACCACTGGCGTCAGACAAACCCCATTTTCCTGGTATGAAAGGAAAACTGATCTTAGGATTCAGATTTCCCCTTACCAATCACATTTTGAAGAAAACAGTTTTATTGTTTTTTTTCCAAATGGTCACTTACGGGCATAAATTAATTGTTCATATGCACTTTTGTTTGATAATTTCTCAAACACATACATTTTCTTGTCATTTGAAACATGCAATGTCACAATTGGAGCAAAAAGCTACTTTTGTCAAACGGTCTGTGGAAAAGAAGGCATGTTTCCAAAATTATACTACTTTTCAAGAGATCAGGCTAATGTTACAATTTTATTCTTACTTAATTTATTAAAGTCAATTGGCAAATTTAATTTAAAGCCATTTTTAGTTTTTGTGCCAAAAATCTAACCGTGCTCAGTGTCATAAATACAGATGGTATATTACATTAGGTGTGTGAGGTGGAAACATGTGCAACTTGAAGTCAGATGTTAAGCTGCTGCCATGGTTTTCTTCCCTAAGCGGATATGTCATTTCTGCTCACGACTTGAAATCCCCTTGGGCTGGAATACCTTCACAAAACACAATAAACACTCTGCTAGAAAGGGGATACGAAAGGAGAAAGAAACTGAGGGTTGAGAGAAAGCGACGTGGATCAGTGCACCTTTGTGAACATCACTAGACTCATGGCACTCAGGGAAGCCGCTCCCCTCTGTCCTCTTACAGGACCCATCTCAGCAGATAAAAGCGATGGCTCTTTGAGGTGTCCCTTGGCATTATCCCCGCATCCTACATCAAGTAATTGAAAGACCTGAGAGTAGTGTGGGGGCTTGCAGAGATATGGAAAAGATGAAGGGTGACTAATTAAGTTGTGCTCACATTTACAAGTTTTATACAAGACAAGAATAAAAAAAACATGCTTGTTTATGTGGAAGGTTAGCCTGGTAAAAAGCAGCCCTCTTGCACTATTGAGAAAAGACTTCTTTTCTGAGGTGTGAACTGTGTTGAAGTTTACAATTTTTACTCAATTTCTAGCATTTGTCTGTGACGTATGCAATGCGCCAATTTGACGTTATGAAGTTTACCCGAAATTGCCTGTGCTGCAAATCACCTCCACAGCAAAGAGAAAAACCAATCTGAACAAAGTTAGTGTTAATTCAAAGTGTGAAAGTATGACCAACACAGACTGAACGCTTCGCTCATTTCCTCCACTGCATAGCTAAAGCTGTAGACAGACTATGATTAAAGCAGCACAGAAAAACAACTTTCTCGTTCAAAACTTTTCCTTCTGGTACAGTAGAAAATCAACTGGAGGGAATCTAAGTGAAGGGGAGGAAGCCCAGACTGTGCTGTATGTGAGAATTTATTTGAGTGAAATTGCACAGGAAGGCAATGTTCAGGCTAGTGGAAAGTGGTGCCGCTCAGAATCATACATACATTCATAGCCATGAATCTTAAAGCAATTTGGGATTTTTACCCAGGTTTTAGGACCAGTTTCAGACAGTGGATTTATTGCAAAACAAACAACTCCACTGAATTTTAAACACAAGATCTAGCTGCACGTGCTTAATATTTTGTGATTACCTCTGAGCTACAGTGTCAGAATTATACATACATGATTCAATCAAACAACGGGATGGTAGAAACTTTAACAATATTGGTGTCTTAACATGGGTTAAGGTTTTTACACCTGTTGTTTTGCTTCCATTTCATAAGAGGCGGTGAGAGGACCAATCAACTGGCTTTAAAAAGCCCATGTAGGGACAAGTCCTTCAAAATAACCCTCCTTAAAGCAATATGACACAAGAATGGGACTGCTGTTCTGTTCAGTTTATATGTTAATGAGAGGCTGTCCCTATCAAATAAACCTAATCAATAAATATGTTTAATTTGATCGTAATATTGAATAAAATATACAAATTGTCTTGTACTTTACTCTCCCTTTTAGTGAATCAGCTTCCATTGCTAACATGTAATCATGAATACTTATATTCAAAAAACAACCTAGATTTAAACTCAGCGCCTTACCTCCCATATCGTCTCACCAAGGGAAATATTTGCATGCATGCTTTTGTAGAAAACACCAACGTGTCTGTATGTGTATTAACAAGAGGAGGAAGGGAGAATTGTATTTGACATGTTCTTATGTTTGTATTTGGTGGGATTGAATATAAGATGGTCCCACATGCACTCAATGGATCAAAGTAATCTCTGTAAAATCAGTGTCACTGCACTGTCTGCATGCTATCTAATCCCCTTTGCCATGGCTTTTAATATGTTGTAGAGCAAATGTATTATCTACATTTTAGATGAATAAGAAAAAGATATAGAGAGAAAGTTGATGCTATGGCTTGTATCCCTTCAACATCGATCAACTCTTCCTCGCTTTGCTTCATTATCATTCAATATCTGGAAAAAAAACATGCAATATCAAAAAATAAGGTAAAATTCAACTTGTGTTTTAAGTCTTTTTTCAGAAAACGTGTTTTATTGAGTCAAAGGTCTTGCCCTCTCATTCCTTTGCGTCCCAATTCATTTTCCTCTCTCACCCCCTGTTGTTTTCCTCTGGGTGAAGCCGAACATGGGTTCTCGTTATTAGTCTGGCTCCTCCCCCTCTTGGAGCTGTTTTTCCTCCCTCCCACTTGTGAGGAGAGCTCGGCAGTGTGCGTTAATCCCGGATTGCACTGCCCTGCCGTCTGCATCCCGTTGTTGCTGGGAGAGCATGGCACGGCTCCAGGACCCCTGTGCTCACACCAGAGAGGAGTGAACGTAAAACAGAGAGAGACAGGGAGAGAGAGTTAAAAAAAAAGAAAGAAAAAGAGCTGCAGTTGGGCTGTTTTACGACTGTCACAGCTGGTTTGAGCGCTGTGCTGCACTCAGAGTTATTGAGTTTTGGCCACATTCTCTCTCATACTACAGGAGAGGAAAAGAAGAAGAATGGCAGGCAGTTTGTTGCAGTGCTGGGTGAAAATTTAAAACGAGGAAAGCCTTGGTGACCTTCTGGCTTTCACAACACTTACTGTCTTCTACGCGTCTACCTTTGCTCCTCATTTTTTGAAGGGATTTACTTTAACTTTTTGTTTTTGTAATTTTTTTTTTAACTTCATCTCTTGCTGTCTCATCTGGAACTCTGTCTGACATGGAGTCCCCCACCAAAGAGATCGAGGAGTTTGAAAGTACTGCTCTGAAGTACCTGCAGCCGGAACAAATAGAGAAGATTTGGCTCAGGCTCCGTGGACTGTGAGTATAATCAGTTTTTAGTCTTGTTTTTATCAATATAAAGTCTGAGAGCAAAAGAGCATTTGAGCTAAATTTTATTATTTTTATTATAGCTTACACTAGTTTTGTATATATTAAAAAAAAGCATGCAGAAATTGTCCGTGTTATTAGAAAAGATATGCTTTAATTGATTTCATTGTTTGATTGCTTGTGAAAATTAACAAAACACATACATTTTAGGGTGTTTTATCAGTTGCAAATTTGTGCACATTGTTTTTGTTATTAGACAAGAAGGAAAAGAAAGCTCTTGAGAAAGAATAAAAGGTTGATTAAAGTAAATGTGAGCCCTTTTTTAAAAGAAATTGTAGTTTTTGGTAAGCATTGTGTCAACATTACCTCGTTGATATCATGTTTTTTCTGGCATGGAGATATTTTCAAATCAAATGTATCTCTGTACACTTGTATGTCAGATATTCAATGGACGTCCATATAAATACTCCCTAAATTATACATAAACATGCCTCAGCAGCACCTACCTTGTTTGTGCCTTTATCCTTAGAGCTCCCTTTAGCTTTAGCTTTAATTCTAAATTATTTACAATTATATAAACAAAAATCTGTTTTGGGTCTCTGCTGCCCCTTTTTTAAATCGGATGCAAATTTGATAATTCACATGAACTTTGTAGTGTGTTAAATATGCATCTGCAGGAATTACGCTTCTACTTTGTAGTGATTTGAGATTAAACCGATACCAAAAATAGATAATTTGACTCTTATTTCAATAACTTCCAAACTGAAGAGTATTATTCCTAGCCCAACTAGCCCCTTTGCTCACCGATTACGAAACAATTTTCTTTTGAGTTTCCATCTTTATTCCAGGACGATTAAAACATAATTAATGAGAAGATCAATGATCTAGATATGGCAGGAATGAACATATTTAGACTAAACTAAACTTCATCAGAGGAATATCTAACTATTCATCAACAAAGTAATGGAAGTGAAAAGATTGGCACTGCTCATAAGCACCACCGAACTTAACCCAAAGTAAGCATTTCTTATAATAAATCTTAATCTTCATTGGATATAGCAACAATTTAAAATGCCTCCTTTAAATATATACTGCTGCAACTTAACTTGTTGCTTGAGACTTTCTACAGTTATTTGTATGTTGAAAGAGATGAAAGAAGCCTTTGTTTCTGTTCCCACTCGCATATACACCATGCGTCAGTTGCAAATTTTGCAATAAAATGCAAGTATAACATATTTTTCATTGACTAATGATTTTGGTCAAATAGAATAGTTTTGGGTCTTCTAAAAGATTCACAATCTTACAGGCACTGTTTTAACGTTTAGTCCAATCAACCAACCAATCAACACCTTCATGGCCTTTCCCCCTGAGAAGGGGGACCGGAGAGGCACTTTTCATGTAACTTAAGTGTGAATTTTCTTATTATCCATTTCTTGTTTCATCATTTTGACTCAGCAGGGGAGAGAGAGGGAATTGTTATGAGGAAGGTTGGCTTGGGAAAGGAAATGACTAATATTATTATGGGAAATCTGACAGAAATACTTTTTTTCTCTTCACCACGGGTGGTGATTATGTTAATATTATGTTAATATTTAAAAACAAACAGCTGAAGCACTGAGCTCCTTTAAATCAAGACTTAAACCCCACCTGTTTAGAGTTGCCTTTAATTAAAAAACAGCTTGAACATTGGTTGATATGTTTGATGTATATTTGATCATGATTATTCTTGATGATTTTGATGTTGGCATTTGACAAAGTATAATATCTGAAATAATCTATAGCTTATTTCATAATTAGTTTTTGTCTTGTTTTATCATATAAAGCACGTTGAACTGACTTGTTACAACATGTGCTATGCAAACAAATTTGACTTTAGAGAGAGTTGTTTGGGATTTTCACAGCTAACTCATGTCATTTGACTTGATTGTTGCTCTTATAAGGTTTAGTTTTACGGTATTTCATTCACTCTGTGACTGGTAATAGTTTCTTTCCTCATGTGAAAAGCCCAGGATGTAAGTCCCGCTGTCATCATCATCTGCCACATTAAGTTTTCCTGGATGATTTCATTGTCTCATCAATTCGGTCCCCATCATAACCATCTGTCTTTTTGGATAATTGATGGCTAGTGAGTCAGATGAAAGCAGTGGGAGCCAACGCTTTTTTTTTTATTATTATAATTTTTTCTCCCCATCCAATATTAACTGTCGTATTCTTGTTGCTCAAATGCCTCCTGTTGCATGTCAGAGACAATATTAGCCTTTAATCTCATGAAGAGAGCCAAACCCCAAAATGTTGACACTCCATGCAGCGCATGTTGTGCATAGCAGGGAGAGATGAGCATTATGCAGTGTGTTTGAGTGTGGCGATCATGGAAAGTTTCACTGCCCATGTGATGATGTGAATGATGGAGAGTGGATGTGGGTTTCAGAGTGTATTTGATGGCGTGCTTATGCGCTGCCAGCTTATCCGTGGAGATTTGTTTGGCAGCTGTGTGATTTATGTGTGAGTGTTGCTATCACACCACAATCTCTGGCACAGTCTCTGGCACACCAATCATCTACAGAGAGACAGGTAGAGAATTCACTTCAGAGTTTGATCTCACCTCCATATTCAGTGAAGTCTTCTAAAACCTGACAATGTCTTCTCTGCATGGGATAATACACACAAATTGCACAGTTTTATTCATTTTATTTACACTTAAAAGTCAAATAACTTTCTGTTATTTTCAGTTAATGAAAGAAAAAAGAAATGCAGAGATTACTCTAAATGAAAATCGACCCACACTGCCTGAATTTATTGAGTAATGTATAACAATGAATTCTTTGTTTTACTGTCTAACATGTGACTTAAACACATCAGATGTACATTTATATAGCATAAAATGGTAAGCACAAGGTGTGTTGTGGTCTCAGCTGAATTGAAGTCTACACAGTTCATAGATTAGAATACCCTCAACATTTTTTTTTACATATTTAGTAGGCATGGGCTGGCATGAAATTATGATTGTATAATAACTGCAGGTAAAGGGACCTTTCTCCTTCAGACTTCATAAAACTTGCAGAGTTGGTAACTATACAGGGACGTGTGTGTGTGAGACACTGCAGCTGCACATGACCGATAGGATTTGACCTCTACTTTGTAGCTGAAGAGACATAAAAAAAACACTTGTATTGCAGTAATGTTATGATGGAGACTTTCACTGTA
The DNA here is from genome assembly GCA_903067075.1 of Micropoecilia bifurca. Classification (NCBI taxonomy): domain Eukaryota; kingdom Metazoa; phylum Chordata; class Actinopteri; order Cyprinodontiformes; family Poeciliidae; genus Micropoecilia; species Micropoecilia bifurca. Next base: position 96,689 of record CAEGAF010061020.1, read on the forward strand.
TCTAGTTCAAACCTTGGATAATTACTGCATGGGCAGTTATTTTTCTGATGGCCAAAAGTATAAGCTCAACTGATGAAATGAGCAGCTTCTCATTTCTCATCCATGTTGAAAGACACCTTCTGTGGTCGTGGGAGGGATGTTAGTCTGTTTAAGAAAGGCCAATTCATTGAAATGCATCAAGCACACAAAACATCTAAGGATAAAACAGAAACTAACAAAATTGGGTTATAAAACATTCAACCGATTTGTAATAAAACTAAAGGAAAAGTAGGAAACCATCATCTTTAAAGAAGAAAATCCTGGATGATTGCTATTGGCGATCACTTTGGTGAAATCAAATTGTTTTCGTATACCTGGGTAGTTGTAGCTGCATTGTTGGGTCTGGTGTCATCACCATTGCCGTCTCATCTTTTTCTTCTTCTAATCATCATCATCAGATAGTGAATGACTGAAGTTTTCTGGTACACCACTGTGTTGACTTCGGACTTGGAAAAAACATGGTAGACCAACACCAGCAGAAGACTTGGCTTCTCAAATCATCACTTACATTTACAGATTGTGAAACTTTGATTTTTTTTAATCTTCCTGATAGATTAAATTAAATTTTTTCTTAATGGAAGCATAAAATGTTGTATAATTAACCTCCATCCACAATTATGTGCAGCTCTGGTAAAGATGTGAAAAAGTCTTAAATATTGAGAATCTATTAGTTTAGCATTTTAAATAAAATCCTGCTGTATAATTGCCACTCTTGTTGATAAATTAACCTGGGGAATTTTCCAAACATTTATTTAATAACTTAAATATATGTTTCACATAGTTGTGCTTCAAAATGGAAAACACAAAAGAAATTGCCATTCAAATATGGGAGATGTTTGTTGATCTTTATAAGTAAGTTAATGGTACTTGGATAAAGGCTACTCACCTAAACTTGATCATATCTACGGAAACGTCAATAATATTTAACGTTTGCAACAAGTTCAAATGTAACAAGCAGGGTTGGACAAAGACTCAACACAAAAAGAGGCAAACCCCACAACACCTCTTTACCAAGAGGTTCAATAATTTCTCAATGTAGGCATTTAATTTAACTTAAGAATATGTTTACTGTGTTTTATTATTCATTTTTGTTAAAACTAAATATCTGAACAAATAAAATATCAAACGCCATGAACAGCGGTCTTTCACAGAGTCCATCCTATGACGGGATTTAGTCATAAACCTAAATCAGTTATTACAGTGTTTTATGGAATTGCCTGACCAATCTTACCCAATGTCCTTACTATGCTAAGACATTGGGATACACGCTGATGAAAGCCCTTCTTAATGGCCCACAGAGGAAGCTTAGTAAAAGGTGTGACAGGTTAAATATTAATGTTGCAGTTTCCCTTCTAGATTCATATCCTCCTCATTCATATCTCATGATAAAACTCATTCTCTTCTCACTTCTAATTTTATTTGAACAGTCAATGAGACACGCATCTGACTGTGACAATTAATCCGGTGTTAATTTTAATTGCTTGATGGCCCACAGAAGATTGATTTATCTTTCTTTTTCCCCACAGGGGAGCTTTTACAATTTCTCTGGGGTAGGATAACCTCCTCAGCTTGCAGTTTCACTCCAAGTGCTAAAAGGTTAAGACAGAAAATGACTGGGAAACAAATCAAGTTAAGTGCTGTGAATAGTACCTGACTGGAATTTAAATCCATGTCTGAGGTCCTAAGAACAGTGGTTAGTTCAACCAATATATCCCCTCGTACTAATCCCCTCCCAGTTTCCTCTAACCCATCTCTCTTTACTGTCATGAGCAAATATGTAAGTGTATGCTTGTGAATCATCCAGAGCCATGCTGTTAACATTTTGTGGAGGTGTGGGTGTTTTTAGGCCAATGTTAGGAAAAGTGATATGAGTTTTGGTGTGTTAATATGAGTGTGTGTGTCATGGGTGTCCTGGGCAGCAGGTGTGTGTGGTATACATGTGCTCAGATTTTATTTGCATAGCATTACGCCTCTCTTAATCCACACCTGCTTTACTGATTGCAGGCATTTGCAGCCTTTTGGGTGGAAACTATGAATGCACTGCATGCTAAATTCGACAGTGGCCCATTTATAGATGTGGACAAGTTTACTGGTATGCCTTCACAAAAGATGTAAAAATTAAAAAAACAATTTCTGAAAGAACCTTAAACTTGCAACAATATATCATCTCTCATCTGTAAAATTTTCAATAATGAATTCTGTAGAATATTTCATGATTTTTTTTTAACAATATTGTCAACTATGGTTTCAGGACCATAATTTGACTGGAAACAATTTTGTAAAAACTACATTTAGCTAGAAAATAGTTCTACATTCTTATTTGATTGCTCCTCAAAAGGCCCTTGCCCTCGCTGTCTCTGGTTCATACCCACTCTGGTCCGCAGAACAATGCCAACCTGTTCATTAGCATGTTTGTTTCCTTTAATTAGGTCCTAGAGCACCTGAAATGAAACATAAATCTAACGAATGAACATCTTAATTGTAAAGTTTGTTTTGTGCATTTTTAAAATGGGTTCAATATAGATATGCCATTTTACTACAATAATGGTATTCAGTAAATGATCTGCAAGCCTGATCCCCCGTTTGCCTTTGTGTTGATATTTGATTATAGAAAAGATAAGTTTATTGTATTTACTCTGATGTTTATACTGAACATTATTTCACATTAAGAATTTTTTGCTGCTTTTTTCACATGCCAAACTTTTTTATGATACACTCACATGAGATTACAAGATAGTACAAAATAATACACCAGGTAGCACTATTGATTAGTATGACTATATTATGCCCTTTTCTCTTAAATCTTTTGCATGTTTAAAAAATAAATCAGTTGATGTTGAGCGGTTTGCATGTTTCCAATCTTTGTTTTGTCTGATGCTTCACTGTTTCCCCTATTTGTTTTCTTTGGCAGGCGCAAATACAAGAAGACGTCCCAGAGGTAAGGTTTGCAACTGGGATTCTGCGTTCTCCCCCTTCGCCTCCTTCCCGCTCAGATTTCTTCTTCCTGCTCATCGTCTTGGGCCCAATTTTTTCCTTTTTTTCCTCGAACTTTCACAATATATCTTTCCTCTTCCCACTTGCATCACCAGGTCTCATGAACCTACTACCATCATATTGCCTTCTTTATTCATTAATTATAGTTTCATTTCCTGTTGAGCACTTTTTAGCCATCTTGCATAAGTGTAGCTTAATAAAAGTGTTTATTATTATTGCTTTAGTTATTATTCTTGCCTCCATTCATCTGCGAACATTCCCAGAGATGCTCAGCTGCTGACAGCTAGCAGCTGAAAGTGTAAAGCCTTGTCATGTGAATAAACTGACAACTACTCTTTCATTCACTCTCTGAGTGTTTCATTTTGATGGGTCAGCTTGTTGTTATTGCCAGATAACTAACTCCTTAATGGATAGAAATTATGGTGACATGCTTTACTGTATAAACAACACGCAGCACTTGAAAGGTTGATGAATGACAAGTGAAGATGTTATCTTCCTTATTATGAAACTTTCATTTGTTGTGTTCAGTTGGAGATACTCTGGGGAAATCAAGCTTCCATTAAAGTGGAATATGATTTAATTTATTTACTAGGATGAAGGTAGAAATTAATTAATGACAAAGAATAAAGGAATAATCTAGATTTAAGCATTGATTGAGGTTCTTTCATTTATTGAAAAGTCTTTGCAGATCTTTTGTAACCTTAAAAGGTGGTCTTTGTAGTGCCTTATAAGCACTACAAATACCAAGCAACCAAACCAGGACAGACATAAAATCATTTGAGTTTAAAGCTGCATTAACATAAACCTGTAAAAGATGAATCAGGTTATGCAACAGCATGCTAACCCTCAAAAATCTCATAAAGCACCTCAGTGTCAAGTTATAATTGATGATGAATTATAACCTGAACATTAACGTAATCATCTTGAACATATCCATTTTACTGTGAAACTTGATCATTGCTGAATCATGTGGTGGGAATGCTCTTTTTGTAGTGATGACTAGTAAGTTGGTAATAGTCTATGGGAAGATGGATGGAGTTGGGCGATATTTGGATGAAAACTCATTAGAGACTACAAAAGACTGGAATGGATTTTTAGCTTACAATATGAAAATGAATCTACACATACAGCTTAAGATGAAATGAAGTAATCAAATCTTGATCAAGTTCAGACTCTTGAAGTCAACTGTAAGCACTTAATATTGTTTGGGGATATTTCATAAGATACCTGTACTTTTTTAGGACTGCAATAACACCCAAAGGAAAATTGAAACTAGTCCATAAAACAGAGCTCAGCTCAAAATCTATGTCAAGGAAGGATGTCTCTAATCTGATTTCATGATATTTTTTTATGCTAACTATGGGATTGTCACACAGCTGGAGTAACTGAACTGAACCCTCCTTTTCCCACTTATTGAAACAGTGTGAGTTTTTCCAGAGCACTACAGAAGCAGCTGTTGGGAACCCGTTTGGTCTTCCTGTCTCCGTCTATCTGTGTCTCTCGCTCTCTTTTGTGGGCGGGGGAGTTCCTTCTGCGGAGGAGCTGGGTGATTGGCAGCTCCATATGTGTCTGTGTAATTACGGCGAGGCTAATTGGCAGAGAGGAACACTGGGACATTGTCATTACTGACACACCAGGACAGCCCCTCGCACTTGCAGATGGAGATGGAGATGGTCCTTTTCACAGAGGGAGGCATGCAGCAATGGGAGAAGACTGTTTCTGTGGGGGTGTCCTTGTGTATGTGTGCATAAGGGGTTACAAGGGACGGAAAAACCAAAAGCATCTGCTTTGGGTTGTTTGACCTACTCTGTTGTCAAAAAGCCTAAATTTGAATTAGATGTAGATTTCCATGTTTTCGGTTGTACTGCTGTCTCTAATATAAAGCTGATTTTAAGCAGATTTTTAGTTCTGAATCACATGCTTTTGTTGTTTCTTCAGCTTTTTTCCCCCCAGAAATAGGCAAGTTTTTAAGTCGTGCCTCACTTAGTTACTCTTGCTAGAGCAAAAGACTTAATGTATATGCAGCTGGTAGTGATAGCAAAGACGGATGGTGATTTATACATCATTAGACATGTTTAAAGAAGTAATCAGCCGAAGGTGGAAAGCAGGTTGAATGTTTTCATGTAAAGTTATTTGCTGAGGTATTCATACCACATAAACTTTTTCACAGTCCGTCACATTGCAACCATCACAACTTGATGTGATGCCTGATCTTTTTCAAGGTTTTTTCTTTTAAGAAAAACACATCTAACTTTTTTTTCCTCTTCTTCTGCTCTTTACATCACATTCCTTGGAAACATCTGCTAATTTCTTTGATATAGGAAATTTACTTCTTTATCCCAGCAGCCATCTTTTTACAGCAACTGCAAGAATACACATAAGTAGCACTGTCAGCGAAAAAAATAAATAAATCACAGCTTGGAAGGGAAGAAGAATAGGATAAACAAGGGTTGGAAACTGCAACAAAAATCAACTATGGGAATCTAGTAATGTTGACTCATTTTGTCTAAAAACTCTCTATCCTGGATAAATCTGTCATGTCATGAATTCTGCTATGATTGTGTGGTGACGCCATCAAGCATCAATAAGTTTAGTGTGAACTCATCACACTGAATTGTAAAAGCTGAATAAGACGAGCTTGTAGCCTTTTTGTTAAACTGCAATGACTTTTTTTGTGGACTAAAAATGTGAGATTGGGAATAATCATGCAACCTACCGATGCAATTTTGCTTTTAAATACAACACATGCAATCGGTAGTTCACAAAACTGATAGTACCAAAGCAATCCCATTGTTAAAACGGAAATACTGGAGAATTGTAAGGAAATAATGCACTGGAACAAATAAAGATCAAAAGCTGTGGAGCGAAAGACAGACACTGTCAAACCTAGAGTCACAAGAGACAATTCAGCTCTTTAGTTAATGCCAGTAATTGGGTTGAAAACCCAGTCATTGGCTTCTATTCAAGAACATCCAATTAAATGCCATTAACCCGAGCCTTTCTGTGTTTTTTCCTGTGGTTCAGAGTCATCGGTCAGGAACCAGCTATTGAGCACTCTGCTGAAGATGATTCATTCGGGGAATGCTTTCATTGGCTTTATGTTTGGATTAGTGGCTGCAACAAATACAATTATTTCTCAAAAAGTAAACCAGTAATTCCAAAGTGGCAATAACAATGATGGTGGTGTTCAGATAATGAATCATAAATCAAAGTTGACCGATGACACGTGAAACTGATCTTATTGACTCATGTTTCAAAGATACGTCATGTTAACCAGAATTAAGGGGGAGGGTAGTAGTTGAGAGATTTGCTTTTCATAAAATCAAACTATTGTCTGGCATTGTTGGTTTATTCACTAAACTCAACTGAAAGCTATTTGTCTCATGTTCAGACATTACCAGCAATGAATTTACTCAAGAATGTTTAATCAAAAATGTTTTCATCTCTCAGGATGATCATTCTTTTTCTCCTCACTCCTGTCACCCAATCTTTTGTTCTTTCCAACTACCTGATGATTAGAGTGGTAATTACCTGAGTCTAGCAATCTCCAAGCTTGGGCTAATTACATTCTTCTCTACCAATCTTGTTTCTTCTTCGTCTCTTTATCCCCCACTGTGCTTCTCCACATCAGGTGCTCATTTTTTCTCTCAGGTAACCTCCAGAGTTGGTTCAGTTTGCACCCCATCACAGTTTTCTCATCATTGTAGATCTTCAAAGGCACCTTTATTTTTTTAAAAATGTCGATACATACAAGATGTTGGCCTTTTGATGTACAAATGTTACCTCAAAAAAAAAGACCAAACTCTCTCTCTTGTTCCATAATCGTTTCTAAGCTGAACACTGTTGCATTATTTCTATTTCAGAAGCAAAAGTAGAGTCAATGCTTCGTACTGACAGTTTGTTTTGATTCATAAAAGATTTTTCAGCGGGATAGTATTACAGAATAAATAGACATTGGTAAAAAAAAATACCACTATGGAGAAGAAAAAATTTTATACACTAGTGTTGTGCATACAAACATCTCAGTTTTATTTGGTTTCACCAAGTCTCTTAAAAGTGTCTTCATCATTATTTCAGATCTGATCAAATTGATCCTCTTTGCACCATGGTTGAGGTCTAGAAACCTGAATTATACAAACGTTTACATGCTTTTATTTTTATGTGTTAAAATATGTGTAATATGATCTATCTTATTTAGTGATTTTTAAAGTTTGGAAAGCATTAGACATAATCTATACATTAAGCTACGACACTCATTCACAGTCGGATACTAGATGCTGTAGAACTTAAAATTTTGCTTTTTTTGTTGTTTTTAGCAGGGAGTATTGATTTTTCAAATGCATACCACATTTTAATTTTTACATTTTAACACAGTAATATAGTTTGAGGTTGCTTAGAAACTTTACAGTTCTATCAGATATAGTCAGATTACTCTGGACAGTGTAAACAAACATTGCTAATTTAAATATTTTTTAAAAAGTAATTAATTGAAGAAAATTGACATTCTGAGCTTAAATGTCTTACAACTGAATTAAGTTCACCTCGGAAACTCCTAGAGCAACTTATTTTTTCACTCCGTGTAATGCACATATCTAAATGTAGATATTTGAATATTTCATAAAACTGCAACGTCCGCAACTTTGATTATCAGAATTTTTGTTGGGATTCTGTTAAAATTTTTATTCTGACTTAATATTCCACAGTTGTTAAACAAATGAAATAAAGTGTTAATGTAAGCGCTGCCTTGTCATTTTACAGTAAGGGGCTTCTACACTGATTATTTTTCCCTGGTTACCTTTTTCTCTAAGACATTGCAGAGCTAAGTGTATTGCTATTCTGAAGATGGATTACAAATCTTAAATGATATCCTTTTATTCTGAGTTGAGTCTATAGCAAAGATGAGGTTATATAAACATCACCCGTTTTCATGGTGCCAGCTCGCCAGGCTTCCCTCTTCATGCTGCCTGCAGCAAATACTATTGTAGATTTATGTCGCAGATTGTCCCGTTTAATCTGGTTGTTTATATCCACACTTCCACTAAGCATCCCACCTCTACCCTTGTCCCTGCTGGCTGTTTGTTCAAGTGCGAGACGAGCAGAGATGTGCAGCTATTTGCTAGTGTCTGCATATTTTTAGGAAGGGTGAAAAAGAGTTACTATGTGATAATATGAATAGGGACCATGTGCTTTCACCAGCGTTTTGTTTGCCAAATGTGTGTACTCATGTGTGATGCCCTGCAGTTATCTGCTGTCACCCCCTCCCATTCAGCAACAACCCTATTTATATTCAACTAGCCCAATCATTTTGAACCTTGTAGAAGTTATTTACCTAAAATATAGTATGTTTGAATAGCTGATCCAGTGTTCAAAGTTATATCTTGAAAATTCCGTCTTCATGGAAAAGCCAAAAGATAATAAACAATACATAAAAAAAATTCACCACATTGTTTTCCGCCTGCTTTGAGGGAACTTTTCATTTCCAAATATTTATGGTTACATTACATTTTATTATTCAGGACACACAGATGTCCGCTCTATGTAGACAATAAATGGTAAAAGGTCAGACAATGTAACATAACACATAATGTCATATTTTTATGCGACCGTTACATCATAGATATACATCATACCTGGTAAAATTTTTATGAAACATGAATTAGTTTTCCATTAGTGAGTTTGCGTGTGAATAAACATACCAGTGTCTTCTGTGATGCTATCCGTAGAGCAGGAAATCCTTCCAGTAAAGCACTTAGAAATCTGCTTTGTGTCAATTTTTTTCAATGCACCCCTGGACATGTTTGACTAAACATCCTCTCCAGAAAATAAACCGAGTCCAGTAGGTCACTGTTATACAATCACATTCTTGCAGACTGAGACCTAATAGCTTGAACACATAGTTTACTTCAGATAAATCTTACATGTGTTGACTTTCTGAGATAGTTTCAATTTAGTCAAAGACTGGAGATGTAATCAAATAATTCATTGCTGGGTTAAAGAGAAAACATGACACATTGATACTCTCACAATAATTATAAGCACACTGATGAGGCATAACATTATGGCCACCTGTGTTATGGTGTTGGTTTTTCTATAGGCGCTAACAGAGCCCAGCTATTCAAGAGATAAAGTCCTCTAAACATCTTCTCTAGAAAATAAATGCAGTGGTATCTGGAATCAAGATATTAGTAGTAAGGTTTCCTGGTAAAGGATTGTCTGCACAACATCACAAAGCCTCTGTAGGCTTTTCATAGTTCAGCCTGGTACTATCTGTTCCATGACACACAAGTGCCAGGTAATCCAAAGTATTTAAATAAACATGATTCTTCAAACAACAGCACGGTTGCTTTATTGTCGAGTTCTGATCGTCTGATCTACCAATTGTTTTTTTTTTTTGTTTTTTTTGGTGTTTTACAGGGATCGCCATGAGTACTCGGATGGATCTAGAATAATTATGTAAATGTATGTTATATTCCCTCAGAACCATTATTTTTTAGCTACAGTTCCTGTTGGATTAGCTCATACAGACCAGCCTTAACTACCCATAAGCCTTGGCTGCACATGACTAAGTTGGCAGGTTAACACTTTTTCTTCTTTGGACCACTTGTATAACACATGTATACCATGTCATACATGTGTATGACATGAGTAAATCACTAGAGCAGCTGTTATTACATGCAGTTTTTGACTTAAATCTAGATATATTGTATGTATCTGTGAAATTTGGTAAATCCTAAAGAAAGAGGAAAAATTACGTTTGCTATTTAAATCTTGTCCAGCTCTTCTTATGATGGCCATTCTGGTTGGGGTTGGTATTATTTTTCCTCATTGGCAGCATTTAGTTTGAGATGAAAATAGCAGTGAGTGCAGCTAAATTAACATTGGTCTCTTTTACATGACACCTAAGGCCAAGATTTATATGCCTTTCACCTTGCCAATGTGTCTCGCTGTCTGACATGAAAGGTTAGAATAAATCTACTGTTTTTCACAGATCCAAACCTTCAAGCAAGGTAATCACAGCCCCCTACTGGCTGAGTGATGTTGGAGTTGACTTGAGAATGTCTTAAAGTGATTACAAATAATTTGTGGAATCAGAGGCTGCAGGATTCTAGGCAACAATGAACCATGACTGTGCTGAGTAATATTTCACAGATTTATTATTATGTGTTTCAATGTTGCCAGATCCAACTATTTTAATAGGACGATGTTGCTAAGATGCAAGTTATGAATTTTGACTAGACTAGACTATAAGATTAGCCTACTCATCTTGGGTTTGTCTATGTTTGGAATGACTCCACAGCAGAATGACATTAACACATAACGAGGAAGTATTTGCACTTTAGTGCGTTTTGTTTATTCATTCTCGGTGCACTTCAGCCCTAGACTTGTAACCATTTCACAACTTGGAGGTTTTCCTAAAATCACTCAGCAAAAATGTCTTTCTATTTACATACCTTGGAAGGGTCGCACTGACGTGCACAGAGACAAGAGCACATCAATGGACTCAGGATGCTAGACATAGTTAATTTGTTCTACCTTGTAACATGTCCAGAATTAGTTTTCTGCATAAGTGCTGCCGAGTTCCTCTCTGTCTTTTTTTGATCACAAGAGGAGTTCTGAAAGCTAACATGTGTGGAGGATATCACCAGCTTGATCTGTGATCAATAAACAGCCAGAGAGAGCTCAGCAAGAGCATTGTTTTTGTGGGTGGACTGCTTTGTGAAAGTTGTTACTGTAAAGAACCTTTAAGATCTCAGTGATTCAGCACAGTTGAATTCAGTCAGATCATGTTGATCAAGTTTTTCTGAAGAAGCACCTCATTATATATTATGGCATGTTATACAGTGAATTGCTGACAAGTTTGTGATTTAGTCAAGTGGTTTTACCAATATATTTTGGTCATTTTAGTCTTTGCATGAATAATTGTTGCTATTTAGTTGTAAAGCAGGATTCCTATTGAAATTGGACTGTCTGATCATAATTTATTGAATCACATTAAATCATATTATGTTGAAGAATAACATTGATTTGCATTGAATTACAGTTGGTGTAAATCAAATTGGATTCAATCACTTTGTTTTTAACAATATTTTTGCTATACTTTACCCTGCCTGTTAGAGCATTTGTTTTATTAGTGATCCATATAAACGGTTAAAAAGTAACACAACAGAATGTAAGCAGATGCTAGAAAAACTGTTTATTGATAAGTTTATCACAGCATGTCCTTCATTTGCAAAGGCTCTCATTATAATGGCTGCGTCTAGCTGAGACCTCCTTTCCCAGTTCAGCAATCTCAGATAAATGAGTGACGCTCAGGGAAACGAAAATAAGAAAAGGAATGAGGAAGAAGAAGAGTCTCCTAGGAGCTTAACAATCCTCTCCTCTCTTCTTGTTCCTGCTGAACATAATGAAGCGTAATTGAGTCAAATGGAATACTAATTTTGGTTGCCATGGTGTTTGATGGAGACATGCTGTTTCAAGAAGATTTAAAGGGATAGGTTGACTTTTGCTGAGTTTTGTTTGACGTTATTTTCAAATGTCAAATTCATAATAAAAAGTATTGGCTGTTATGTATTCACCATATCAGCTATTAAATATTTAAAGAGTCATTCTCACATTACTTAATCAGAATATGTCAGTTATTCACTTATATTGGCTTTTATTGATTATTTTTTTTAATTTGGTTGTTTCTATGTACCAAATAAATTGATGGCAGGGACACAATTGAAAAGCATCATATTTTTAATTACAGCACCACTTAAATAGGACCGTGTTTAAAAAGCAAAGTTTGAAGGACAAGAAAAAAAATAATGGAAAGTTTCCATCTGGGAATATACACATAAGAATTCAACTGTCAGTTAAAGAGCATGGGGTAGTGGTAGCTAGTTTCCACGGGAATATATGTATATAGGTTTTGACAAAAGTAAAGCAATTCTGCTGCTTTACCTTTTGCCTGCCAAGCTTGAGCACAACTCAATAACCATTCAACAACCATTCACTTCATTTCCACCACAGCCCATCCCACTAACTGAACATCTGCTTCTGTATAGACTGCTGTTGATTGCCTTCTGGTAAAAATAAGACAAGACACTGGGTATGTAATCAAGTAGTCAAGAGACCACATATTTTAGGCCATTAGATATTATTAGAATGATTTGGCAGGAATTTGGAAATAAATTAAACTTGTCTTCTAAAGTAACTTAAGATGGAATTTTTCCGTTTGCTCTTGAAACGGAAAAATGTTTTACCCTTGAAGTAATTTTGGTGGGTTGGTTGCTCCTTGTGAGGTTCACCACTGTTTCATGTGTCCTCCATTTTTAAGTAATGGCTCTTACTGTGGCTCTTTGGAACGCCAAATGCTTTCTAAACCTTAACTAACTAATAAATGTGTTTGTTTTTGGTCTCATGTTTTTATATCTGCAGATGTGTTGTTTTTTATTTGTATGTTTGTTTGTTTTACCCTACATCATGCACATTATGTTTGAGTGGCATTGTAATTTTTCAAGTATAACAGTAATATAGCCAAGGTGTGACTAGAAAAATTGAACTCAGGTGTTCATTGATATGTGACTAGCCCCATTCAGAGAATGGGGCTAGTCACAGTTAACTCATGATGTGATTAGGGTGATATTAATCAAATGGGTACTAATAGTTTATAATGAATGGAAGAAATTAATAGTGTGTTTGCCAGACTTACCCTGTTAATTATGTTGTTTGGGTTAGATTAATTTGCATTCAGTCAAACAGTAACACATTTGTATTTGGGTTTTGTTCAGCTAGGATGATGCAGAGTAAATTTTGGCAAAAATTATTAATACTTAATAAAATTAGTATAACTAATACAAAATCTTACCCGCACTCAGATACATACAAGTTCATTATTACATGAATTTGTTGATCAAAATAAAGCACAATATGTTGAATCAACAGGATATGAGTTATAAAATATAAGCCACAGAAATACAAAAAGGCTTTAGCTGTTTTTAAATATCTGCTCAACAATATTTTTAGGCTTCTGATGTTCATAGAAAACATGTCAGTCACTCACACAGGAGATGGCACTCAAACTGAATCTTAAAAGATAGTGCATGTACACCATCTGTTAGTATGAGGCTTTCTATCTTGTTTACTTGTTGTTAGTGCAAACTCCATGCCCTTTGTACAGACACAACAGGTGCTTGGATTCCTAAAGTAGATTATTTCTGGTAGCACGGCCGTGTAAAGTGAAGCCTCCCATATATACTGCAACCTGCAATAATAGTGAGTCACCAAGACTCCAAGGTATCAAAAAGATGCTAAAAGGTTTGGAAAATAAGTGTTGCCAGAAATGAGTGCATAAGTTTCACTTTATTAAAAAAAGAAGTTGATAAACTTTCTTATTTCTCATATTTTGTTTTTGTCCAAAAACCTCTATAGACATTCATCATGTCACTATTATATCTAATTTGCTGACAAGTACTTTCATGGCAGTTGGGTGTGTGGACTCTTTTTGTTGAAGTTAAGTTCTGCTTTGATCCGATGTGCAGCATCAGCAAAAAACACAGATTCATTAGGTCTAACTGCTTCTTCCCAGTTTGTAATAAATTGCTTGCTGAGTCAGAGAGACTGAGCTGGTAGAAGTCCAAAAGCATTTTTATGTGCTTGTTACTGAAAAAGAAACAAAAAAAACTTAAAGGTAATCAGGAAATACCGATGTGTGTTCCTAGAACTTGCTTATTGTCTCTCAGAGTTGAAGGGAGAGAGAATAAAAATTTCACTATAAGTTTTTGTTGTATTGTTTGTTTTTATATATTTTGTTGTATTGTATTGTTTGTTTTTATATATTTTTGTGCATGACTTTGGTGTACTGCTATGTTGTATTTTAAATGCCCTAGAAATGAAGTAGTATGGTATAAACCACACATAAAATTTAAATCAATCAATCAAATTTAAGTAAGAATGATGGAAAGTAATATTTATATTGGAAAGAAAAAAAAGCTTCTTACGTAATCTTCAATGTTAATCCAATAATATGTTTGACCAACTTTTACATTTTAAAAAGTCCAATATGTACCTCAGTATTAAATTGTCAGAAAATCCTACAGTTCATCCTTGTTGCATTATCCCACTTTGGTAATCATATGTTTGTATGACAACGATTGGTGTAAAATGTTACAATACCCATTTTTAAAATGCTGTTCAGCTCAAATAAAATACACACTAACAAGGCCTTTCCATCCCAGGCCATTGTGTGAAGAGGCGCATCACCGAGCAAAGTGCATTCTGATGTCCTTGTTTGTTCCCTAGTTGAAGGACAGACCAGTGATGGCCTCATTCACCACAGAGCACCACTTTTCAGGCTTTATTGATCTATTTGTGTAGCTCTGTGTTTGCGTGAGTGTGACGAGGAGAATAGGAAGGATAGTGGTGTTGTCGTTACCTTTTTCTATTTATTTTCTCCCTTTTCCCACTCTTTGTTTTAAAATAAATCCAAGTTATCTTTACAAGGCTGACAGTGATATAAATATCCGTCCAACAATAACACAACTGTCAGTTCTAGAGTGCAACCCTACACTTTTAAGCCAATTTATAAAGACTGAAATACTTGTTTTCTTTGTGAAAGTAACATGGTGGTATAGCTTATATACATTTCAATTACTCTCAGTCTTTAAGAACTTAAAGAAATATGCAATAAGCTGAATTAAAGATGTTATACTTTGACTGGATGTGTGCACAATTTAGAGTTCCACAAGCCTTGTCCACAATTCCCATTTAAAACTGTTATGCTTGCAAAAACCTTCCCAACCCCTTTTCTCAAGACTTCTAGGTCTCCTATGTGAAGCTGACAAACATTCCAGTCGTCCGTTAAAGGACACTGAAAGTCAGTCGCACCATTTGTGCAACATCTTCCATGCAGGAACCCTCTTGGGCTACACATGTACCAAGAAACAGACAAAACCACTCCAAACTCTGGATGGAGTTTCTAACTTTAAATACCTGGGAGTAACATTTTTGGAATACCTGACTTGGACCAATAACATCTCCTCGGATGTTGGGAAAGCACAGAAACATCTGTGGTACCTGAGGATGTTGAAGAGAAATTGAATTCCAAAGAAGCTGATGGAAATTTGTTTAGAAGTGTGCCATCTGCAACTCCAGTATACTTAGTATGGTTTGCCAGCTGTACTAAGCCAGCAACCCATCCAGCAGGTGGTAAAAACAGAAGGGAATGCCATTACTACTAATAGTAAATGGCCTGTACTTTTACAGTACTTTATCTAAGGTCCACAGAAAAAGCTCTGGTTTCAGTTGAAGTTTGGTATTTGTTCTCCTTATTATATTGTCAATTATAAGGGTGTTTTTAAAGGTTTAACAGAAGTAGTACACTTCTATAACCATAGAAGTCAAGTTACATTAATACTTACACAGCTTAAAAATGTAAATTAACTATGTTTAGATTTAGAGGCATACATAAAAGAGGCATATGTAGAGGCATTAGCTGATTAGCCACCATTTACAATTTTCTGTTCAATATAATCGAAGTAGCTAAACCTGGTAGAATTAGTTAAGTAGTTATACTAAAATAAAATTAAAAAGCAGATGCAAAGAAAAAAACATAATCCACACTGTATTACCATCCAAAAATGAAGTCATATTAAGTCATAAGACATATCTATGAAATAAATTGTTGATTGTTGTGAGTTTACCATTACGTGTTTTCTGTATGCTTAATACAGGAGTGCGATTGTGTGTATTTGTGGCAGACAGAGAAACAAAGTCTTTTTAATCTCCTGACAGCATGACTCATCTCACATGGTATTTCAATTAGCTTTGAAAATCTTGTTTTATTTTATTAGATTATTGTAATTGAATTACTGGCATTTAATGAACTTATTTTGAACAAGGAAACACTGAATAAACAGATAAAATACACTGGCCACCACCCCAATATAATTACAAGACTTAGAAGTTTTCCCAAAATTTTCAGAGCATTCAAATAAAATTAAAAAAAAAGTCTTTTTCCACTTGCACAGCATTTTAAATTGTTTAATTGTTCAATCCAATAACACATATTGAGGTGCTTAAGGGAGCCTGTTTCTTCTTGCCTATTGTACTATTCATGAGAAATTGAGTTTAAAGACGTTAGCTGCCAATCCAATGACCAGGCTACTGAGAAATAAATGTCAAAAGACGACGCTGGTAGGTTGTTCCAGGGTGACACATGAAACACTGGTACATATCTCATTGACCTCATTGACAGCCACGCCCACTCAACATGAAGCACTGAAAGGATCTTCTTGTTATGTGATGAAATCTTCCGGGAAAATCGTGCAGTGTTGCTGCTACTGCAACAGATGACTTATTGTTGTCCATTTTTGGTCAACCATGAGCTCTTAAACAGCTGTCTCCATTTGCTCATCCTCCATTTTCCTACTTTGAGTCTGACTAGTGAAGGAGTCAGTACTTGTAACTTGTTTCCCTTACACTATTGGACTGAGTTCTCTGTTAGATTTTTAAGACATAATTCTACTGCAGCAGGAAATCATGCGGTCTGGCATATTCTACAAGATCCAGCAGAAGTTACTGTTAAGGTTTTACTATGGCTACTATACACATAGTGTGTACTGGGTATTATTGATATTAATAACGGACCATAAACACTCAATAAAGGGACAAATTTTGGAAGATAGTATCTGTTTCTTGAAACGATGTGACATGCCAGCGATGGTTACAGAAGCGTGAATTCAATGTAAAGTCATTGGTGTTGCTGTGTTTCCACACTCTTATTATATCCACATGCATGAAAATGTGAGCACTTGCTACTGTTCCTTTCAGCTAAAAATCACGTTTTGAAAATCTGTGTAAGATTCCCAGGCATTTGTCTTTCTATATGTAGTTAAAAAAGGACTTGTTTTTATACTCCCACCCATGATGTTCAAGGTGATAAGCCACGGATGTAAAGTCATAACTGAGCCCGTTAAATTCCTAATTATGTAAAACCGCTGTGATGTTTACGTTGCTGCAAGCTCACACATTTAGCCCAAGTTTGTTTGCTTTTGTTTAACCTCGTCTCCCAGGCTACCTTTTACTAAAAGTAATTTGCTAATTAATGGTGCAAATCATGGACTGAGATTTAAATTAGCCATGTCGCTTTTTTTTCAAATTCCACGTTCGGGTTGTCATTTATAGAAGTTGCATTCATGGAAACTAATTGTGCCCATTAGTTTCCATGGAAATCAATTATCAGTGGTAATAATTATTACTGATAATTATTTAATTTTATTCCACAGCAAGTGGCCATTTGACAAATTTATATAACATACTCTTCTAGTAAAATTCTGTCAATGCGCATCCTCACATTTGCTATAGATCTTAGTGATCAAAACAAACATGACGTTAAACTGATGCACATATAAATAGAGGTTTGCAAATTTTGTTTCTGACATAGTACTTACTGTCAATCATGTAAAGCTGCGTGCAAGCAGAATGAAAGCACTTTGTTAAGCTGTTTGTTTTTATTTCCCTCAAGAACAAGTTATTTCGCAGAATTTTCAAATTGCACACAGGGATTAAATGAAATGTAGTTTGGATTTAGAACGGCTCTTCTTTCGTGCCTCTTGGAAACAAACACAAGCTTGCATGCGCCGAACATTTGACAGTTAAATGCTTCCACATGAACAGCCACTGTAGCACAACATTTTAATGCACTTTGCAAATTCAATGTTAACAGCTTTTGTGTTAGCAACTTTGATACGATTTTACTCACGAATGAAATATAAAATGCTGGGCAGAATTATTGAACTTTCCATTTTGTTTGATCCACAGTTTGTCTTTTGTGTTTTTGCTATTAAAAGCAATTGTCAAAATTATATTCTGATGCTGGCTCTGAATATTTCACCATGTCAGCAAAAGGTCTCTAATTGTGCCTCCCAAAGTCCAGGATATTCCTGACAATCCAAAATCATTCTGCTTGAGTTGAACTGCATTTCAAGTATAATTGTATTATTTACCCAGATGTGCTTAGCATGTGCTTCCTCCTTTTTACTCTCCTTCTCATCATCCTTGTTTAATGCAACAATAGTACTTCTCTATTGTTGACATATATTTTTGGATTGGAGGTATAGTCAGACACAATTACAATTTTCTTTAATCACTCACCCTAAATACAAATGTGAGTGCTTCTCCGCAGTTGTTTTTCTAATTTTCAGAAGGCCATCATATTCCAATCTCTATGTGCAGTGGGCCTGGTCATGGGATTATGTTCATTGTCTTGGAGAACCATGTGTTTTTCATTTCAGCTGCATGGTGAGATTCATTTGGTGGCAGACATAGCGGTGGTGGGACACAATGTTCATAGAAACAATGCTGTTATGAGTGTTTTTCAAAGTACTTGAAGCCCTCATGGTCCATTTTGATTGTGGCTGCTCATTTAAATTCACACAATTGAGACTGGTGTGTGAATGTCATGGATTAATAATCACAATTATACCAAGCTAATACCTGCAACCCAGATATGTTGCCACCAGGAAAACGACTGGCCACAATTTTAACATTGGAGATTTGTGTATGCTTAAAGCAGTTTGGGAACTCTTCAGAGTTCAGTAGAGTTTTTCCATTTTTTATTTATTTATTTTTTAGTTTTTCCAGTCCAGACTCTACTCTGTTATTATGAGACCAAACTAAATCATATCTGCATCTCTCAGCTCGTGCATAAATTAAGATTCATTGGCTGCACTGGGAAAGCATAAAGAGATAAGAATGACAATAAAACTTTATGTGGCATATGAAAACTCAGCCTTTTATTATGATGACTAGGCTGTTGGTAAATCAAGGACCCTGTTTGTTTCTGCTTAATGCTTCATCACTTTGCCTTATGTTAATTCATTGTGTGCCTGCCTGAATTTACTAAAACCCGTTTTCTTAAAGCTCTGTCTCCACAGGAGTATAGATATTTAGCATAATTGCATTTACTTTGTCACAGAGATCCCAGAATGTTCAACATTCTGTATTGAATTAATAATTTAGTATTTTTGCTCTGCCGACTCTCTTGGTTCTGCTTATATCTTCAAACATTCCTTTTAAAATCTCCTGTTCTGTCGTCTTGTTTCATTTTATTTTTGTTTTGCCTTGTTTGCCGTATTTTCCTTCCTATGAACTGCAGATCAGAGTTGGCAAAATATTTTACCAACAAAAAAAGACAAAATGGTCCTGCAGGAATTTGAAGCTATCTTTCTTTTATTGTTGCTGTGTCTGCGTTATGTCTAAAATTTATGATTTTAAAAGAAAAAGTAACTGCATCAATAACTAGTAAATCTATTAAGGTATTTAGAAAACATGTATAATCTCTCTTTGCACCTACAGTATTGCTGTACAGACATGGCATATAACAATAGTATTTTTGTGTTTCATTTAAAAAATACCCATCCTGTGGTACTCAGTTTGAAATATATATTTTACCCAAGGAACTGGCTCATTCTTTCATGCACACAAACGCACTCACTTTATTTTCATTGCTTATGGTATAACAGAGAATATTTTACTTCATCTTGCAGATTTGATTGGCAGACTTTGACATGAGTAGGCTGCATTCAGCCAGCTACTGATCTTTTTTAAGGTTTCTTCTGTCCCACGCCATTCTTGTCACATCTGTCATTTGCAAACTCCCACAGGAAAGGCTTTGTTTAGAATGATATTAGAAATTTTTTTCAAGGAGTTACCGAAATTGCTTGGGGAGTGCTGTCGTGCACTGTAACAACACTTGTACGTTTATTGAAAGGTTTTAGTAGAATTAAAGCAAGCTGAACATACCTGCTGTGACCGTCCTCCGACAATCACTGTGGATAAAGCAAATAGTGTTTACCCATTTAGCCAATGTTTTCTATCAGCACACAAAAGGAGAAGGAATTTTAAAAGATTAAAACCACTGCTGGTTACTCTGTCAATCACTAAAGTATTTATAACCAGACGTGGGTAGTTCCTTCTTACATTTACTCCTTTTACAATTAGCCTACTTGAGTAAGCTTTATGAAGCTGGGCTTTTTTACCTTTACTTGAGTGATACTATTTCAAAGTAAAGCTAGTTTTTTCAGAACACAATTTCTGGCTACTGTACCCACCTTTACATTACTTCCCTAAATACACATGAAACTGGCACACTTGCAGCTTCTGTTGAATTTAGACTTTGTTGTTGTTTTTTCTTTCTGCTCAACCTGCTGTGTGATATAGATTTCAATATATAATGTTTTCTCAGTATACAGTACTGCTTGTACTATATACTATGCCCAAATAGTTGCATAGTTGAGCTTACAAAATACGTCAAAAAACACACAGTACAAGAAATCAACATCATTAATAGCAAAACATAAAAATGACCTGTAAAAGCACAAGAAGAACACAGTCATCACAATCGGTAGTTAAAAAATGCCACTTTGGAGATTTTTTAAAAGTTCTATGTTGTAAAAACAATATGTATTTATTTTCATTCGTTTTTTATTTTAAGCTTTATAATGCCAATTTGAACATACTTTATTTTCTATTTTATTAGAGAGAGATTTAATAAGCTGTTGTTGCCAGTTACTTTAGTACTTGAGAAGGATTATGGCCAAATAGTTTTTTACTCTTACTTCAGTATTTCTTTTTTATGGCTTCTTGTAGCTTTACTTGAGTAAAAATATGTTGAAAAATTGCTATTCATTCTTGACTAGAATTTTTGGCTGCTCTACCCACCTGTTTTTAAGCCATAAAATAAATATTCATCACTGAATAATAAGTAATCATTTTTCTGACATTCTTTTTTACTAAGCTTTTTCATAGATACAGACAAGCAAAGTGAACTTTTCTGAAAATCTACAAGAAAGGAGATTTTGTTTCTATATTTTAAAATGAATGACTGTTCTTTCTAATAAAATGTTTTTAATTTTATTAACCGTATGCACAGTCACAATATAAAAATAATCTCATAAAAATAATAAAAAGAACATATCAATGATTTGACATTTTGTTACAGACGAAACTCCATTCAATTTTTAGAATTAATTATTTTTAGATTTTGTATGTCATATAAACTAGGTGTTTGTATTTATTTCTGGGATATTTTTTAATAGATTCTCTCCCTACATATTCTCTCCCTATAGTTTATAGCTGCAGCAGCTGTCAGAACCTTATTTGATGTGGTCAGGTTTCATTTCTGAAGATTTCCATTAGTTGCTCATATGTGGCCTACTCAAAGACTTTTGCTCAGAATATACAGTTAAAATATGATTGCAAAGCTCCTGAAATGGGGCTGCACAGTGGCGCAGTTAGTAGAGCTGTTGCCTTGCAGCAAGAAGGCTCTGGGTTCGATTCCCAGCCCCAGTCTTTCTGCATGTTCTCCCTATGCATGCGTGGGTTTTCTCCGGGTACTCCGGTTTCCTCCCACAGTCCAAAAACATGACTGTCCAGTTAATTGGTTTCTCTAAATTGTCCCTAGGTGTGAGTGGGTGTGTGCATGGTTGTTTGTCTCTGTGTTGTCCTGTGACAGACTGGCGACCTGTCCAGGGTGACCCCGCCTCGCGCCCGGAACACCAGCTGGAGATCGGCACCAGCAACCCTCCAGGCCCCACCAAGGGACAAGGGTGTAAAAAAAATGGATGGATGGATGGATGGATGGAAGCTCCTGAAATGCATTCAGCAGGGACTCACAGTTCTACCGGTCTCTGCATGAAAACCAAGAATTGCTGCCATGCAAAAAGAGTTATGAGCATCCTATCCGTTAGTCCCATCATGCCAGTGCTTGCCCATGTCACTGCCATCATTCTAGTCTACACCAGTGGAAAGAAGTAATAAAAAAGACACTCAATAGCCAAAAAGAGAACCTTACCTCTTCATTCTATTTTCTTATTACCTGGCTCTGTTTTTACTTTGTTCTAGTCACAGTTCTCAATTTCTGTTTTTAAATGAGTCAAGGAACAGAAGTGGAAACAAGGCCTGTCATCCCCTTTCTGAATTTGTTTTTGTAGGGCTTCACATAACCATGTGCTTAGACTTAATATTTCTCCCTTAATGAAACAAACAAATGAATTAAGATTTATCTGACAAATTATCACACAACAATAAAAGTCAGTCTCACACTAGAATAACTCCAAATAACGCAAAGCAGCTTTGGAGAAAGTGCAATCCTAAAAGTTTAAGTTTTACATTGTGAAAGTAATGGACAATTTAATTATCTTATTGAAGAAAATACAATTTTGCCATCTAATTTACTTAAAATCAAAATATAAAAATAATGTAATTAATCATAGTAATCTCTTTATCAATAACCGATAATTACTTCATTACCAGACTTGCATGTTGTCAAAGAACATCAATGACCTAATAAACAGAACAAAAGGAAAACTGTCTTCTATTGAATTCTGAGAAAATGCTGCGGTCTAAGTACTACACTAGTTTTTTGTTATTTGCTTGACACCAGTTCTGTTATTCACAATGTCTGTAATTTCTCCTTTACTTCTGTTTGCCTCGTAAAGCTGTATATGCAGCCTGATTTTTTTTATTTTGTTTTGTTTTTACCGATAACCCTTTTCCCTGCTGCCTTCACAAATGACAATAGATGCTCCTGAATACGTGGAGGCTATCTTAGCTTTACTTGATTCATCATGTTTTAACAGGCCTTATTCTGCTTATCAGCCCAAAACCTGTGTGTGTGTTTCCTGAAAGCACCCAAATCTCCCTGGGTGATTACATTGACCCAAGGCCATTGATTACTCACCATGGAGGCTAGAATGTCATTGGGACACAGGCGGCCACCAATTTTTGCATCCTGGCTCTGCTCTCATTCCCCCATTGCTCAATCCAGTCTCATTTATTCCCCTGTCCTTTGTTCTGAATAGACAGCAGGCTGTGCCTGTTGCTACAGTTTCTCAAAGCAGAAATTAGCTCATTTTTTATGCAAGTCAGAGTGGCACAGCAACCACTTTCTAAAAAATAAGGTACAAAGTTATTCTTAAATGAAGGGGAAAAAAAAACTGGTGCTGCCTTCCACCCTTTATTTTGCCTTCCTTTCATCTCATGTTTTCATCTGGATGTCATGGTGGTTGACAAAAGTTTGAGGGTTGTCGAAGTCCTCCAGACCCAAGCAGCAGCGAACTGCAGTCATTTTTCTCTTTTCTATACTTTTGTGTGACAGGGTTAGCTTAGGGCAAATGACTGGAAGCAGTTTGTAGTGAGCAAAAAATACTCTTGATTTGAATTCCAACTTTAATCTCTTCTCTCTTTATCTTTTCAAAGGAGCACAAATCCTATCTTTAGGCTGACAGCTGGAGGCTAATGTTCTTTATTTGCTCTGCACAACCTGAGCAAAAACTCAAAGTGAGCATATTTGACAAGAAAATTTGAGACATGATTGTGCATATGTCTTCTAAAAGTATCTACTGCTGCTTTAAACCAGCTGACCAAAGCTACCTTAAGCTCTGCTTGGGTTGCCAGGTGAAGGTATGGGTTTGGCTGGGCTTGCTAGGTAACAAGGCAATACTAGCAAATTGCTAGTATTCCTGCTATTAATTGTATTTGCTTTTTGTTTATTCACTTCAATCTCTGAGTTATTCCCACTCGTTGGATTTTATTTGCCGTTTGTCTTGAGTTCCTGTAAGTTAATCTTTTTATTCATTAAAAGGTCACATTCTCATCCCTACTACTGATTGTTTTCCTATTTTAGCCATCAGTTAGACACCAAAACCATTTCTGAGGGAGTGAAGGGACCCACATGTCCCTTTTTACATGTGTGTTGAAAGTCTCATACATGAAAAACTAAATCCAATATCCACATTTTATTACTCTGTAATACTTGTCAACCATTTCTCATCTATATGTATGAGCAATATTCTCAGGACAGTATTAATTTCCATAAAAAAACTCATACATAAATTGTATGTTCATTTTGTCTTCACTAGTATTTGCTCTGATAATTCTGTCTCCACTGTTTGACGATCAAGTATCACTCCTGCATAGTAAGGGCGGTTTGACATGAAGTGACAACAATTGTCCTTAGCTCATAATTGACATGCACAAATACTCAAACACAACTAAATTGTCAAATAGAATATCATCAACAAGTTGGAAGTGGTTGGAATTACTTCTCTTATTTTTAATTTTTGTGGTTTATAGCCGATGAAAAGTCAGAATTCAGTTTCTCAGAGATTTGAAACATAAAATGCCTGCCTAATACAAAATGAGCACAGTAACAATTGAGCATTGATTTTGACTCTTTGTCACAGGATTTGGAAACTATTGAAGAATATTAATAAGTTTACATACAAACATTAATATAGAATGGAAATCTCATCAAATTCATCTTGTAGTGTAACAACACATTTCAACATTGATTCTCAGTTTATTAAAAAAATGGCTACTTGTTTTATTGTTTAAATAGTATTTTCTAAAAGAAAATCAAAATAGCCACAAATCCACAAGATACCGAGTTTCCCTTCTTTGAATTTAATTTCTGAAATAAATTGCGTTTTTAATGATATACTAATTGACTGAGCTTTCCTGGGCAGACTTACTAATATCCAGAATGAATAAAATTGCTCTTTATGTAAGGTTACATCTAACCCTGAGGATTTATCTTCATACCTAAAGTTTTATGTAAAAGCTTGATAAAGTAAAAACATGTGGGGATCGGACACTGAGCTGTTTGGTGGATTTAATTGAAAAAACCTAATTCAGTTCCAGCGTTTAGCCAAAGAAAAGCTGAATTCCTGCTAGGCAATCACAGTTTTTTTTCCAGGTACTTAATATTACAAATGGCTTTGTGCCCAGGAGTTACTTTGGCCCTGACCCGTAGTATTAGCACAGTACATTGCCTCCATTGGCAGCCGCAGCAGGTGAAATGGGCTGATTTTGTTTTGTTGGCATTGTCATTTATTGACAGTCCTGGAGCTAAGCTCCTCACTGTTGCCTCTGTTATTTTAATCATATTTTAAAAGAGTACTTACTTCACCACGTTTTTTTTTTTAATTGGTCTGTCAAACATCACTGTTTGGCCTTCAATCTACAGTACAAAACATTTCTTTTTTTCCTGTTTTGTTCTCTCACAAAAAGCAATCACTCACTAGAAAGCTTCCCTGGATGCCTAAAGTCTACTGAATAATAATTCCCTTGAACAAATAATTGGTTGGACATCCTGTCCAGGCTGTTGTGAGAGAGACAATTTATTTTCTTTCAATATACCGTTCATACAACCGCTCCTTCAAGATAGAAAGTCAAAACAAATTGACAAGTCACACAGCAAATTATTCATTTTGTGGCATTATGTGATTTGTTCAAGATGATGTAATGTAGCATTTTCTCTGTTTTTTCTACACAAGGAGTGAACATTACTGGAATACAGTTGTCCTTAATAGCCATCATTGGTGGCGTCCAACTAATAAGCACAACAATTGCGGTGTTACAGTTTTATATTCACCTGCCTATGATAAGTTAAAGCAATCCATGCAAAGAGCTGCTGTTTATGAGCAAATTAACACATTTAGATATATTTTGCTCTCTCTGCAATTTGAAGGATAATGTAACGTGCCCATCAACATCATCAGTCTTTTGTTTCAACATTTAAATGGTAAAATGTTATTGTGATGTTCAATATATGTTATGTTTTCTTTATCTGGAATATCCTCGATGAGCAGAGATGCTATTTACACTCGGATAAGGTTTTAAGACCTCCTACTACTCAAGTTGTTGTTATTTCTTGGTTGGTAGTGAGAGTTGGCAGGTGCTTTGAGGGAATGTAAGTGATCAATGAATGCATCGGAAATCACCCGCAGCTCCTTTTAATAATTCATCATCAACTCTAACCTCCCTGGGCATTTATTCACACCTACAGAGCAACAGGTGGCGTACAGCAAGAGGTGACAGTGTGCTAATTGAAGCTACCACATTTAGTTCAATTTTTGGCATTCAATATAAGAATAAAGTTTATTATGCCAGACATATTACTATTGTACAGACAAGCTTATATTTGATATTTTCAGTGATTTCTATATGATTTAGCTTTTTTACATATTTTATTTATATAGCATTTTTCACTAATAAAAATCAAACACTCCTTTTAACGTAATGCTTATGTGTAGCATAAATATTAAATTGTGACTAGAAATAAAAAAAACAATTAAATAACAGATTTTAACAGATGGGCACAGCTGAAAGAGATAAATACCGAAGCAACACTTTTTTACTGTGTATAATACAGTAATACAGTGTGTATTTAATATATACACACACACACATCATATACATATATAATGTATGTGGTAGCATAACATTTCAATACAGAATAAAATACAGAAAAGAAACACATTAAAGTTTTGATTGTAACCATGGTGTAGGAATATGGTTACATGCTTCAATCTCTCTTGTACTGAATCAATTTTCACAAGGAAATGATAAGAAAATGTCCTGCAGTTTAACTGAAATGTAACCAAACATCAACACTGAATGTTTTTTAGCTAGAATATCAAAGCTATATTTCAGAAAATGGATTTTTGAATGACTAGTTCAGTCCTTAAAATATGCTAATTTGGATGCAAAGCACATGCGGGTAAAAATCAGTGACACTGACCTAGTTTTGCAGGTATTTTTTACAAATAGAGCTTGTCACAGTGCCAGAAGCTAATACGCAGGAGCACATTGAGTTTCAATGTTTGGGCATGTATAGGAATGAGTCACTCTCTGCTGGACATTTTGATGATATTGTGTTTAAAAAGTCATTTTGAGGAATTTTTTTGTTTGACATAATGGCTATACTATCTACATTGCTAAATTTTATTTCATACAGAATAAAACCACCTGAACACATTAAAGTAGCAGCCATCATAGAAGAAACAAAATGAGTTATTCTAGACAAATTGTAGAGCCATTCCTTACGAGAATGAGATACAGTTTAATTAGTCCACTTTATATATACACAATTAGTTAGGGTTGGTTACAGTGAGGAGTTTGCTTTCTTGTCAAACACAGTGTTAATAGTTGATCACTATTGACATGATTAATAGTGACTAGGTGCACAATACTTTAAAAATATTAAAATTCATAAATTCACAGACTTAAAGTAGTCTCAGAAGGGCGAATAAGAAAAGAACAACTATGCTAGATTTAATTTTTGTGGCGAGTTATTGTCCACTTCACTTTCGCAGCATCACTCAAACCCATGCTTGAGTGTGAATACAGTTGTCTTTAGTGGCATTCATGTAGATCATAGTTAACCAAGCATAAAGTGACCAGTATAGGTGGCCATATTGTGACTTCTTTTGTTGATTTTATTGGATTTTACTTTTTTCAACAGAGAAGAAAGCTCTATTTTGACAAGACAAAGAATTTCTTGGTGCAGAGACCCCAAATAAGATTAATCCAATATCAGTTACAATTAATTTGTCATGTCAATAAAACAGAAGCATAATCCCATTTATTCAGTGATTTCTGGATCTCTGTTTTAGATTACGATGTCTGGTGAAGCAACTGGAGAGAGGAGAAGCTTCCCTTGCTGACCTCAAGAAAAACCTGGAGTACGCAGCATCGGTGCTCGAATCGGTTTACATCGAGGAGACAAGGTAAGTAGAAGATTAATATTGTTGAAGAGACTGAATACATTTAATTCTTTGATAACAGAAATGCACATCTCATTACCAAAACCTGCAAAACTAAACCGTGCAATTAAAAATTGACTTGAAATATTTAGTTTTTCACTGTGGTTAGAGTTTCTTCATTTCTTTTTCTCATGATTTTTATCTATAATTTATTTATGTATTTAATTTTTTCTTCTCATTCATGTTCTACGTTTATTATTATTACAATAAAATAAGTAAAACTAAGTGGAAGCCAAGACTTTGTTGTTTGCCAGACATATCATTTAGTAGTATTTAGTTATTTTGGAGCTGTGAGCTGTGTGTGTCTGTCTATCACATGTTAAAGTTTTTTTGTTACTTTTTTTTTTCAATTCTTGCACCACCGAATGTCTGCATGGCTAACGTGAGCAGCTGGTATGTACTTTTAACAAGACCTTACATTTAAATGACTGACAGCAAAGCAAATTTGGCTGTATGTTTATAAATCTTTTTTAGATATAATTAAAGTTAGAAAATAAACTTGGCCTATAAATGTCAATAGTTGAGTGACAGTTCAAAATATGAGCTTTGACCAGGCTTTGGGAATTATGTAAACCTCTCATCATCTAGATTCAAACAGATTAGGGTCAGCGATGGGTTGACTCCAGTCCAGGAGAAAGGATGATGAACTATCAAGTGCAGGGTTCATGTGGTACCATCGTTATCGGAGGGATGCAAATGCTTTCTTTTTCTGAACATAAACAGGCTTTGCTTTTGATCCTGGACACGTTAGTAAAGCTATGGAGAATTATGTCACCCAATAGGATTTGTATGAAGCCTTATGGGGTTTCTGTGATGTTTTGGCTTTATCAAATATATGACATAACAGCTCATATATTTGATTGACAGGTGTAGGACTTATGCTTTATCCACAGTGAATCTCTCACCTTTCATCTTCATATAACTGATTTTTTTTCTTTTACAAAATCTTTTCTGTCTTATACTTCCATCTCGTCATCCAGGCGATTGGTGGACACAGAAGATGAGCTCAGTGACATCCAGTCAGAGTCTGTGCCTTCGGAGGTGCGAGACTGGCTGGCCTCCACCTTCACCAGGCAGATGGGCCTAATGCTCCGGCGGAATGAAGAAAAGCCTCGTTTCCGGAGCATCGTCCACGCCGTGCAGGCTGGAATTTTTGTCGAGAGGTAAAGTTTGCATGATGTAATAAAGCATTTTCACAGCCTCTAATAACCATGCAATTGCAGATCATAAATAATTTAGATGGGGCAGTCACTTGGAGCTGCAAAATCTATCACTTGCGAGCCCAGACAAAAGCTGCCTGGAGGGAGGTAAAGAAATTCTATCAACATCTTTAATTTGGCTCTGCATAAAACATGAGTAAGGACATAATTCATGCACTTTGTAACTGTAGGTGAAATTTACTATTTGATTTTGAGTAGTAAAGCTTTATTGGCTTTATGCTAATCAGTCAGTTAATTTTATTATGAATTTACATGCTTCCAGTTAAAATTTGTCGTACGTCCTGAGATATGAGCAATGTTGTTTAGAAAAAGTGCATTTATTACACCTGCATGTAAAAATTTGCTAAAGTTTTTTGTTTTGTTTTATTTTAAACTTATGTCACCTCATATATGACAATGGAGCAGAATCCAAATGTCAGGCAGGTGGAATAGCTGCAAAAAAAAATAAAAAGGTGAATAGTCAAACTAATAAAAAAAGCCAGCATAAATAACCAGAAAAACACAAGAATATTGGAAAGGATTGATGTATGTTACAATGGATTTATTTTTTAATCTGATACGGTTTCAGCAGCGTTTGACTCATTTACATCCTCGCTAGAATTCAATTTGAAAATTCAGCAAAAATATTGGTACTTATAAACTAAAATAACATCCCAAGCATGGTTAAAACAGAGCTAAAAAGGTGCTTTTTGACCTATTTTCTAGTCATATAATTTCTTAAACAAGGTCAGACAGACAGACAGATACACACGCACACTGAAAACTCAATCTTCATATCTACAGGAGGCGCCAATAAAACAGAAAATCCCATAGTAAATGTGAGAAGATGCTGAATGAAAGCAATTTACGACATGTACCGAAGAGGATGTTTACCATTGGTAGCAGCATTTGAAGGGACTGGACCCAATAGAACACAGGGAGACTAAAGGACCATGAACATTATGAAAGAACAGAGAAATGTTTCCTTTCTCCCAGGGCTTCAAAAACCAAATGTTCCATGAACCAAATTCTGTTCTTGGTCCCTTTGGGAATTCTTGGGATTCTATTCTTGACACATAATCTGGCCAGAATGTTTTTAGTCTTCGGTGTTTGACAATTAAAGTGTTGTGGGAGTAAGCTATGAGGACGTCCCAGGACATTTGTACTTCTTGAACAGTATGATTACTATGAAGTATGAAACCTTTTGTCTTTGAAAAGTGTTGTTTTTGAGATGTCTGCTGCACAGCGCAGCATCACCTTAGACAATGATGCATTATTAAAATCCTTGACAAACCTGGCGAATCCCAACGAGACAGCCAGCTCTCTTTCCAAGGTGGAGCTTCATCACACAGTAACATACAAAGCAATGCAAGCTATAATCATTCTTCATTTACCTTCTCAGAAGGCACTCCACTGTTTCTATAAGGTTACAGTGGAAAAAGGGAGAATAAGTGTAACAAAGGGAAAACTGTGTTGCAGTCTATTGTTGCAGTATTTATTTAGATTTAGATTTTTAATGGGATTTAACTTTTTGAGATAAAAAAATGTCAGTTCTATTGGTTTGATGGAACTACATCATAATAATAATGAGCAAAAGTTTGACTTACTGGACTACACAGCTTTTTACTAAATGTCATTACTAATTTAATAAAAAACAACACTTCGTATTTTGTCATTTTTGATCACTGTAGACAATACTCCAACCTCCTTGTACTACAAACCAGTTTTTTTCATGTAGAAAAACCTGCAGCAGTATTCTTTCATTTGCAAATTACTATTTCTTTTATCACTCTTTCGGTCTGAGTTGCGATTAGTTGAAGGTTTAGTCGTGGTGGGGGAAGCTGTGGTTTAGGGGCACTGTGTTTTCTTAAGATATTTACTCTCAGCAAGGCTCTGTATTTGATGTCTTTATCTCATCCAAACAGGATGTACCGACGCACCTCCAATATGGTGGGGCTCAGCTACCCTGCATCTGTCATATCTGTTCTTAAGGTATTAACATATGCATACACACAAAAGCAAAAAGGAAAAAAATCATGCAATGTAAACTATTTGAATAATTTCTTTTATGTTCATCATTACTTATAGATAGGTACATTTGTAATGGTTTTCAAGAGCATTCATACCACTGCACCTTTCCGCATTTGCAACAAGAAACCTAAATGTATTTTCTCTTTCTTTTTTTTTTCTTTTTTTTTTTTTTTTAAAGAATTTTATGTAACAGAATTTCAAAAATACTGTTTGTGGATAAAATGTTTTGGCGCCAGGATGAGGTGCTTTTTCAGCCATATTGAAATTTGTTTATTTCACAAAACTGCAATGGAAACACTTTTTTCGCATCACATGAATCAAATGAACAACAACCAGATGTCGCCACTGGCGCAAACCATGAGGAAGACAAGAAGTAGTTGGATGGTCATAATGTGCTATGTTTTTAATGACTTAAAAAACATATAGGTTTGTATGTATTATTTTGACAGTAGCAGAATATTGATAACGTTTTACACACCACTTGCTATAAATGACTCCACAACTTCATGTGTGACCTGTCTGGGGTTATTTTTCACGATATTTGCTCAGTAAATATTTCTATCAAAATTGTATTTGAACTCAGAGGAAAAAATACAATTAGATGGTTTCTGAAGATAGTTGGTTTCTTTAAATGTTATTTAGTGAATGGGAGCTAAATGTAAAAATGAAATTTCCTTCACTTTACAGTTATGCTTTGTTTTGACCTGGCCCATAAAGACATAACACTTTTATAAATTACTTCATACTGCTTAAGAGTTACAGTTTAATTTTTGACTTATTTATTTTTCTCTCTCCCTCACAGAATGTTGACAAATGGTCGTTTGATGTGTTTGCCCTAAATGAGGCCAGCGGGGATCACGCTCTTAAATTTATATTCTATGAGTTGCTCACAAGATATGATCTCATAAGCCGCTTCAAGGTAAACTCTCAAAAGATGTAACTTTTCTGCATTGCGGGTCATTGATCTTTTCATGCCATTAAAACAAGGTTAAAGAAGCCCTCTTCAATCCTGACAATCCGGACCTTCTACTTTTCCAAATTGATGGAAGCAGGCACACAATTTCAGTCCCTTAAGACCAAGTTTATGTTTTTATTCCAGCAATGATCATTTTATGGTGGGGTTTAGACACACTTCATCTGCTTTTAGTAGTTGTGCAGCTCATTTTCCACAGCATCTAATAGCTTCTGACAATCCACTGGTACTGATAGCATCTGGCAGTAAATGACACAGGCTGTAAAGCAGATATGAATATGTAATCATAAGATGCTGTAACCCAAGTGATTCTGATGGATGATTTTATGACATTGGTTACTGATCGGTTACCGAAGTCACAAGTTGGCTTTAGGATTTGCTCTAAGTGTTAGTAACTCACAGACTCTTTCGATTTTTCAGATTCCGATCTCTGCGGTGGTGTCATTCGTGGAAGCCCTGGAAGTGGGATATAGCAAACATAAAAATCCCTACCACAACCTGATCCATGCTGCTGATGTAACCCAGACTGTACACTACCTGCTTCTCAAGACTGGCATGGTGGTGAGTAGGAAACATGCGGCTTAGATTGCATAATTTGTCTAAGCTCTGAGCATCTACAGAAACAAGTTGAGCGTTGAGGTTGAGTTGCAACGCATTGGACTGAAGCTAAGTCTGTAAAATGAAAGGGATTTTATCCCATTGGTATTCAGAACATCTCTGTCAGCTGACGTATGCCAGCCTAATTGCAGCTTTTCCTGACATTCAGTTTCTAAGCAGATAAAAATTACATAGATAGATGAGAGTATGTTTTACTCTGACAAATAAGTCTGTTTTTATTTTGCCATAAAATTGTAGTTTACTATTTATCCTGAAAATGTATGGTCACTTCAAAAAAAGAAAATGAAAACTCCTTTCTTTTAGGATGACTACATTTTCACGTGTTTTTTTGATAGTTTTTTTTTTTTTTGGTAACATGTTCTGACCTACATTCTTCAGCTTCTCACAGAAGTAACTTGAGGGCACACGTGACATAACATTCGTTTCAAAATGAAAAATACAACCCTGACTTCAAAGTCTATGATTTTCCAAAGAGAATGCCACCCCCACTCCCACTGTTTTTACTTAATCACCTTAATAAGGTGGCCGCGACAGCTGCCAACACGGTGTGTTTCTCTGGGCTCTGCCTTGTGGAGTAAAGTCACGTTCATTCCCTGACAACAGGCTCCTGGGAGAGCAGGAGAGCGGCATTTATCATTTTTATAAAAACCCTCCAGACTCGTCTAAATCAACAATCAACAGGTCATTCATAAAACTGGGTTATGAAGAGTTACAGAGCAGTGGGTTGACCATTCTGTCCCCACCATGTTCTTAATGACCCCATCACCCACTGTTGATTAGTCACCAGTATCGACCTGGCTCCCTGAGCTAAAAACCCTCCCGGGGTGTGTGAGTGCAGTCATGAATGCTCATCTCAGAGGAATTGCCCACTCACCATTGTGTCTTTCATATTTCATACACTCAGTGGATCCAGCTAGTCCTACAAAATGAAAGTAAACACTTGCACACACTAAACTAGGGTGTGTCAGATGGTTGCTGGTCTATTCACACCTTTACCATTTTTTTTTTATTTTGCAGTTTTATTTATCAAAATTTAAGATTTAAGAAAGTTTGATATGAAATGAAAATATTTGTGATAGGATTTAATATACAATACATGCCTCAGTGTGCACTCATCCAGGAAAAAAAATATTTTTTGACTCTGATAGATACCAGGAGAAGGTTGTAGAGTTATTTTGGCTTGGTTAGGAGTCGTAACCTGACACGTTTTATGTTAAACAACTTGTCTAGATAGACATGATAAATAGAATAAATAGAAACAGGGTAAAATACTGGATGCAGTTAAATGTGAAGAAAGACAGAAGAGACAACGTGATGGCAAAAAACTACAAATTGTTTATTTGATTTGACAAAGGCTTAAAATGAAGGGAATTATGCTTTTGGGTATCTACGTGGCATTTTATCCTACAAATTATAATGCCACGGATTTGTTTGGGCATGTCAAAAAATTTTGTAGCATGATTGTCACACCTCTTAAAATTTCTCCTGCATTGCATGCATGTCCCGCTGCTACACAATTCATGCACACGCTACTCAAATGTTGCAAGAATGATCAAATTTGAACATGACCTCGTCCTATGGTGCACTCTGCAGATGCTCTGTCTGGACTGATAAGGATTCTTCTCCTCTACATGTCGAATGTTTGAAGCTACTCAAAGTGACAGCTGCTCTACCTAATTTCAAATTAGTGCAGCTAGAAATGATTTGATCACTTTGATCTACTTTTAAATATTTCATCCTTAAATGGTCAGTTAATTATTAAATATAAAAAAAATACAAGATGGTGACGTCGGTACTGAGATGTACTCATGATCTCAGGACACACACTACACAAAACAGCAGTGCAGCCAAACTGAGAGACAGACTTCAAAGACATGCCTGGACTTAATGTTCAACAGAAGAGCTTTCATTTCCCACAAATGCCATCGTAAATGGCAACAGTGTGATAGAAGCTTACACACACAGACTCCTGTTTCCAAGTCTTTATTTTTGCTGATTATGATGATTTTTATGCTCACATCTAATGAAGACATACCATTCAGTTTAGAATATTATATCAGATTGATACAAAATGTAGTTTTTATTACAAAGATGCATACATTTAGTAATACACAATATACATTTTTATTTTTAAAGGAGACTTTCCGTCTGACTCATGAGCCTCATATTGACTATGAGAAATCTAGAGCTTCATGCTGCATGTTGTTTAGGATTTTACTTGACAAACCTGGAATTTATGTATTTGAATTAAAAATTTACTGATTTGCTTATGCGTAATACCTGTGATCTTCTCTTTTGATGTTTGCTCTACTCAGAAACTGCACTTAAAAAGGTCTGAACTTGACCTATGAAATTGAAAGCCTGGTGTGTTCTGTGACCTTTTGATAGCATTAACTCGTAAAAGAATAACAGAGAGCATGACCTTTTTATTTATATTTATACGTTGTGAAAACCAGAGCGACGGTGAGAGAGAGAACAGTGGGAGGGAGGCTTATAGGACGCTGTTTCCCAATAGACCTTATCTTATCTGGAGTTCTCTGTTTTTGCTTTCCTAACCTTTTTGGCACCTCCTTTTCCCCGTTTGTTTGCTTTCATTCCTGATGCTAATGTATTCCTCATGCCAAATTCTTCTCTGAATCTTTTATATCATATTCCTCCATAATATCTTTATGGCCTAATGTGCCATTCCCTGCATTCCCCATCACTGGATTCTCATTTCTCTTGCCTAATCTCTGTCCGTTCTTTTCTCTTGCATTCATTACTTCCTCATCTTTCTTGCCTGTCAAATGCCTCAACTTTTTCATCTTTCTGACTTCCTTTCTGCCCTCCTCTGCTGTATGATTTTATTGACGTTTTATTCTCGGCCTCCGTCACATCTCCTGTTCTCCTCCTCCAGCATTGGTTGACTGAACTAGAGATCTTCGCCATGATCTTTGCGGCTGCGGTGCATGACTACGAGCACACAGGGACCACAAACAACTTCCATATCCAGACAAGGTAATGGATGATAAAATCAAAAATGCATGGCGCTGACTCACCCGATCAATGACTTCATTTACCGCAAGGGGGCTTTATATTCATACTGTGATCGCCCGCGGTGCAATAACAGGATGGATTTGTAGACAAACTCAAAAGTTGAAGCTTTTTAGTAAATGTTCAGCTTTTACTGTAAAATTCCAGAAAGTTTAAAACTGGAGGAAACACTGGCTTGCATAGTGCTTTTTGAAAGTACCCAAATCTGTGAACTTGTTCACATTTTGTCAGATTACCACCACGACACAACAGTTTTGTTTGTACCAGCTGTAACTTCACAATTGTACTCTATATTTGTTCACTA
Organism: Micropoecilia bifurca; assembly: GCA_903067075.1. Classification (NCBI taxonomy): domain Eukaryota; kingdom Metazoa; phylum Chordata; class Actinopteri; order Cyprinodontiformes; family Poeciliidae; genus Micropoecilia; species Micropoecilia bifurca. Next base: position 132,470 of record CAEGAF010061020.1, read on the forward strand.
TAGTTGTGTCACACACATTCCCAAGAAAAGATGACAAAACTTGGAAAAGTTCAAAAAAGAACTTTAACTTCTCCTAGAAATTTTGTAAATTCTACAACATTCTGATGTATCGTTTTCATGGAAGTTTAATAATAATTTTAAAGAATGTTACTTTGTATATTGGGCAGAAGATTATCTAAATTTACAAGGAGGATGAGAAAAGAATGAAAGTTGTTTTACAATAAATTTATTTTAGAGGCAGTATTTTCATCATCCAAAGTGAATATTTTCCACGAGGTTATATAAAGGTTGGTCATGTTTAATCTGACGTTGAATGTGAATTAATATGTATTAATTTCTCAGGTGTTTTTGATGCCTACACAACTTCCAGTCAAACATAGACGTTTTACGTTTTCTTCATCTGTAAGGTCAGACACAGCCATCCTCTACAACGATCGCTCAGTGTTGGAGAGTCATCATGTCAGCGCAGCCTACCGCCTACTGCAGGACGACGACGAAATGAACATCCTCTACAACCTCTCCAAGGATGACTGGAGGTCAGTTTCACACAGCGCTAATGCGCTTAAATGATGGTAAAGGGAATGAAAAACCCCACTGAGAAAGATTGCAAGAAAGCCCTCATCCACCAATCTAAAACCCCATGTCGACTTTGTTTGACATAAATGTGGCTAGTTAGATCATCCTCAAGGTTCACTGACTGAATTCACCTGATTCCATTTGTACTCAAGTCAGGACTTGTTACTATAAATAGCCATTATTTATTTGAATAACTTTTTTGGGAAAACTTCACCCTTTAGAACCTGCAAGTTTAATATTGATTAAGCAGCTTGTAACTCGTTATTTTTTTCTCCCATGTCTTTCGCAGAGAGCTGCGTGCTTTGGTGATCGAGATGGTGTTGGCAACAGATATGTCTTGTCACTTCCAGCAGGTTAAAGCCATGAAGAACTATCTACAGCAACCTGAAGGGTCAGTTGGTTTAAAGTCAATTCTGTTGCTGCTGTAATAATGCTGCTTTGGCTGCGTTTACACAGCAGGAATGTGATCCGAATGTAAATTATTTTTCCCCCATATGCAAGCCATATCCAACTTTTTCATGGTCTTCTGAATGACCCATTTCTGACCTTTTTACAGAAAAAGAAAATCTGATTTGGCCTTCACATATGTGGTTCTAAATCGGATGTATTTATCTGATTGTATCTGTATGTATCTAATTGTTTTAGTTAGTACTATGAACAATCACACAAAAAACTTTAAGACCAAAAACATAACCTTTGATGCCTTACAGAACAAATATAAGATTCTGACACATTGACAACCACAAGTACAAGGCCACCATTTTTCAGTATCATTTTTTAAATCTTTTATTATATTTATGCAAAAACATTTGATGCGCTTATTTAAAACAGAAAGACAACAATTATTATGACTGCTATTATGATTTCATAAATATAAACAGCAAAATTAACATGTATTTGCTTTTGTTTAGAAAACATAAAAAATTTGAATATTCGATCCAAAAACATCCATAAAAAGCAGTCAGATATTCCAGTTGTATGTTGTAATATGGGTACATCGCTAATTTTGATTTGTTTGTTGAACTTTTAATCTGCATTAATTGATTTAAAAATGTTCATGTATGTCTTGAAGCTACACAACAAACAATACAAAAATACGGTGTAGGTTGAGGTCCTGAAAAGAAAAGGGAAAGTTGTGGAAGCATTCAGTGTAACAAAATAGACTTTTAAATGACAATTTAATTGTCCTGTTAGTTTGTGTTAGTTTTAGTGAACATGTTTATGTAATTTAGGTTTATGAAGTTCTTGCCGGACACAGAAACTCTGACTAACCTTACAATTTACTCTAAAGTAGATTATAGTATAAACTGGCCCCAGAATTTAAATAGACTAATAATGTATTTGAACCTAAAAGGAATATAAAAATCTCTGAAAAAATTACAGTCTACCAAAAGCAGAGAAATCTCAGAAACAGATTAAGGATTAATATAAGATTATCTTTAAAGAATTCCTCTTTCTCTGATCCTTTTTGCTTATTTTAGTTTAGCTTTCTTGTGCATATGAGATAAAAATACTGGCTTGATAAGACATTCAGTAAACAAAGAACAAAAAATTGTGTAAAGTTCACTTAAAAATTTACTTCAATTTATGATTTCTTAACATTTTCAGGCAGACCTGAGGTCTACTGTGCTGTGTGCAACTTCCAGTACTTCCTAACAGAACTTCCTTTTTGCACACTTCGGGCACAGGGCCCTGGAGATAGCTGGCGGTTGTTGTACTACCAGATAAAGGGCTGCAGCTGGAGAACAGAAATAAAAGAGCTATCACACAAACTATCACATAACATGATGAGTCATCACTGCCACAGCTTCTACGAAAAGCAGGCAGCAAAGGACCTGTTAACCTTCAGACTATTCTCTTCCGATTATGGTAACATCCAGAACATCTCTCAATCTATCTATTACATACATATATAATATATAAAATATATTTGACCTTATATGGATATATCTTTAAGACAAAATGTACTGACTGCAGGGTAATTGGTCCAGTATAGTCCTTACACACATAAATACACGATTGCAGTCTGCAGGCGGCGGTGAAGCTGAAAAGACTTTAATGTGAAGTAATTCAAACCAGTGTGCTGCAGGCCTGCTTAGAGCACACTTCAAGACTCAATCTGCCACAAATGGAACACAGCAAAATGGAAGCCAGTCACTCTCACCCCTGTTTAACCTTGTGATGTGTGCACACGTGCAGAGTGTTTTTGTGTACTTTGTGTGTCTCTTCCATTTAGTCTGCCTCTTTTTCATATTTGTCCATGCCTGTTCGTTCATGCATCAGTCCATTAAACAAGATATTTGGATATGGTTATCAGGTGGTATTTTACACACCATTTCTGATGAGGTGGGATGATGCATCTTCACGCTGTGATCCAGGGCAGAAGACTGATTAGCCTAATGGTGGCAGTATGATTAAAGAGGGCTTTTTTTTCTTCTCTCTTTGGATCATCTTCTGTTATGAGTGGCTTACATTAGAAGTATTATTTAGCATCCACATAATGTTAAAATGTTAAAGCCTTATAATTGCATATATGCTCTAAAAAGACACAACCTTTCTTTAGTGTCTTAATGCATATTAAGCTTTTCTTTTTGATCAGTAGCTCAGTACCATAGCTCTTTCATGTTTTATTCACAAGCAGCAGTGTAGAGACAGTTTTTTTATTGTCACAGTAAGTTATAGCTGCAGTATGCAACTTTTATAAAAATTGCTATACTGTCACAATGTAATGATGACAATATAGCGAGACAGATGGTCTGTGAAAAAATGCTGCTCTTCTGCCTTCTGGCAGTGCTCTCAGTACTAACTAGAAACAACCAATCAGAGCCAGAAGGAGGGTCTTAGTGCTGTCAGTCATGATTGTATACCTGCTGCTCACAAATCCCGTCAAGCCTTCGCCCTTTCTCTCTGCTACACTACAGCTTCTCCCTATCAGTAGAGCGAGGCATGAATGCTCGGGCTAGTTAGCATGGTCGCTGATGAGAGATTTTCCTGAAACAGTAAGTTGTTTCTTTGCCACTAGGCCATTTAGCAGCGCATACACGAGGTTGACAGACTGTTTGTGACTTGCAGCCATGCTTTTCTTCAGACAGTGGAGGGGATTTTTTTCACAGATTATCAGTCTCGTACTATACTGTCACGACATGGGGACAGTGGGGAGTCCGTCCATGAATTGATGAGTTGTATTTAAAATTAAACTGTAGTTTGTTGTTTATTTGCAAGTTAAGGTTTTGCAGCAATGGTTTATTTATCCCTCATCTCTGGCTGTGAGCCTCAAGAAATTTAAACTGAAAAAACAAAGGTCAGAATAAACGAAAGATGGAATAAAAACACAAGAAATAAGAAATAGCCATGTTCTATATTTTGGCCTAAAGGCGTTTTCTCTGTGTTATTGGTATTTTGTGACTGGTAACCACCTATAAGCCTTTATTGCAGCAGAAATAAAGCTGTCTCTGACTCAAGTTATTCTATTGCTTTATCTGGATATTGGGTGAAAGTGGGAGCACTTCTGGCCATATAATTTAGGTACTTGGGTGTCATTGTTCTAATTATGTCACCTCTAAGTGCTCTGGAGGAGTTCCAAGCATGCATTGATTTTTTAGAAGCCCTATGATGAAGCAAATAGTTTGTAGCTAATGCTCTGGCCTGATTTTTGTGCTGACGGTCCTTATTGTTTGATGATTATGGCGCAGAGTGATCAAGTTGCTGAAACGACCTGTATTAGTTCATAAAATTCACTTTGCAAACAAAAGAGAACAAGAAACAAACCCGCATTTCTGCCTTTTTACAAAACTTTTTATTAACTTCATTCACAAGCATGCATAACAATAATGAAGCTTTAAATAAGTGCAGTTAAGTTCATTGGAACAAGCAGGGGCAGATGTTCTTGAAATAATGAGCCCCTTTTGTCTGCAATGACTAACTCCAAAGAATAGCATAACGCCATTTTTTCCTTAGCATCTAATTAGCCTTGCATGCAAGGAAATAAGTGCAAACAATATTATTAACAAAGCAGTACTTCTTCATATCATCTAGAACTTCAAGAAGAAAGATTCAGCAGCTGTAGTGAAAACTTCAGCTTATGTAAAATGACTGTCATGGTCTAGGATGTTGTGCTGCCTCCAATTTATAGCCTGCTCAACTTCAGTATTTTTGTGCATCTGAAAGCATCATGATGCAAAGACATTTTGATAGTGGTCGTTTTACAACAAAGGCAGCATATAAGCCTCTTTTGTTCAATAAAAATACTAGGTTTAGACTAAAAACGTGCATAGTGGAGACAGTAGAACAGTAGAAAGCTGGGGCCAGTTATTTCCTATCACAAGTCATATTTTGGATTGTTAGTAACATCTTTAAATGACTTTCAGTCTCTATATGCTACTGTTTCTGAACCAATGAGGGGGGCATGATTCTGCCTAACACCATTGCCACGAATAGAAAATTAGATAAGATTGTTTTCCACTTCTTCCATCAAAGCATACACAAAGTGGGCCTGAAACCTGTCAGAAAGTAGGTAAATAAGGACAACAAAGAAAACTCAATAATTGAAATATTCACCGTTAACATAAATTTACTGTATTTGCTGGTAAACTTCAATAGAACATATGGAATATCTAACTGGCATTAGGGCTATATTGTTACGGGCCTATATAATTTCCAACATGTTGATATTGGTGGGATATATAAAACTGGGCTGATATTAAACAAGGTTTATTCCCATCTTGTAGCCATTTGTTCCTGGACGATGAGTGCAGGAGGTTGGTTGTGTGGTATTTGTTTTGTCATGTAGCAGTGATGCAGCACAGGACTGTGGGATGTTTAACTGAAGGACAGAAGCAATGGTGAAGTCAGTAGTGCAGTCAAAAGAGTAATAAAATATATACATAACATATAGTATATGGGTAAATACTGGTAATTGGCCAAAGCAGAAATACATCTCTGGAAAAAAATAAGAGACCACTTAAAATGATCAGTTTCTCTGAATTTACTTTTTATAGGTATATGTTTGAATAAAATGGACATTGTTCTTTTATTCTATGATCTACAGAGCATGTCTCTGAAATTCCAAGCAAAAATTTAGTTTTCATTTGCAGAAAATGAGAAATGGTCAAAATCACGAAAACGTTTCAGACCTCAAATAAAGCAACGAAAATAATTTTCAAACTCATTTAGAAACCCCAATACTAAAGTTTTAACTCAGAAAGAGTTCAAAAATCAATATTTGGTGGAATAACCTTGACATTTTCAATGGGGTTCAGTTCAGTGGTTTCTTAATTTTTTTGCAGAGCTGCAATCTCATCTCAATATTGGCCCAAATTTTTATATCAGTGCATCCCTACTTTTAATCATTGGTTCCAGTATTTGATTTAACTCGGCCAGAAGGCACTCCCCAAGAAAACCCCCCTTTAAGTTGGGCAACTCTACAGCATCCTTAAATCTCCTTGACACACTGACTTGGAGATAACAGTTTCTTTGGTGGTCTTGCTGACTCCTTCCACTCCCATCTACATTCTTTATTCATGTTTCAAAAACTGAGGATTCTAAGTGCTTTTAAATGTGAGAAGCTTCTCCCATGGCATCGCAGACAGATTCATCCTTGAAATACTGGCAATATCGAAGAATATAATCATCGGAGTTGAGCTTGCCTATTTGTCTGCGTGAGAGTGGTTTTAGTGGTTTTGTCTACAGCTCAGACTCTGTCATAGCAATAAAACTACAGCGGGTCTGGGTTTATATACAGAAGGAACGAAAAAAAACTGTCTTTGCTTTTAAGATGTGGGGTATTAGAGTGGCTGGTCTTTAGCTGTTGTGGGCAGATGAATGAGGTTTTACGTCAGGCGCTGTCAGAAAACAGGATGTCTAGAACCCAGACTCCGGTACTCCGAAGTTGCACGTAGCGATACTGGAGCTAACATAATATTTATTTACAGCCTTTTTTGTGCCCAGTCATTTCAGCTGCCTCTTCTTCTTTCTGCATGAGAGAGGAAAGTAAAAACGCAAGTTTAAGTTGCTATGTATACTGATATAAATGTTGAATGTTGCCAAGGCTGTGTTAAGGGCAATGATTCAGGTCTAAGGATGACACTAAATGGTGTATTAAAAATCTTTGGTTTCGAGGAGGCTGTGAAGTCTGTGTCTAGAGGCATGAGAGAGCAATGCTGCACATCCTTGTGAGTTTACCTTCTTTAAAGGAAATTGTTCAAAAATAATTGGTTCCGTCCAGGGTCACCTCAATCTGATCACCCTTCACCTTGAAGCATGAGATCTTTTTCATCTCTGACCAGACATCCCACACGCTGTTCTGCCAATGATTGCTCTCTAGCTGTTCACTGTCAACAGCGTTGTACTATCGTTAAGCTTTCTGAGCTCACTCTTCAGTAACTCTCTGTATCTCACCCCCAGACGGCTCTTTTCCTTATGTTCAGCAGCCTTTTCAGATAATGACAATCTAGGGCTTGTTATTGTGGAAAGCGCCTCATTGTACTGCTGGGGATAGTGCTCTCCACAGATAATGCACTTTGTCACATAGTCATGGCATTGATGTCACCACAGTGTCACTCACCCAGTGCGTCCCAGTCAGTGGCCTCATCATAGCATTTTGAAGTTCCCTCAGCTTCCATGGCCACCTCCTCACGATTCGTTTGATCAGCGGTTGGTGCTGAACAATAGGTGTGTAGGTGGAGGTGAGAATTAGATGATTATGGCTGTGGCTGTTCATATTGTTGCATAAAATGAGAGATAATGGAGGATTTTGACCAACAGCTCGAGCTGTTGTACTAATTATAGTGATTTCATCCAATTTAAACGGAAATCTCTTGAGAACATGTACTGTATTGCTGTCGATTTATTTGTTAATTTTTTTGTCTAATTATAATTTTTTTGTTGTTGTTCAGCAAACTTGTTATAAAATCAGTTTTTTTTTATTTGCCAATTTTGCCATCACAATAAGGGCTTTACAATCCCTGAGCTTAGAGTTCTAACACATTTTATTTAACTTGGGCTTTTTTATGTTTTGACTATCAGTTAACCAACTGAGCTGTGCTGCCATACTTTTGTCTAACCTTATACAGGTATAAGGTTAGACAAAAGTAAACATTCAACAGTTCTGCATCTTAGAGAGAGAACTTGATAATATAAGTATGACATCCATTTTTTTTTTTATTTGTGTCTGTTTTTCTTTTTTTCCTCTTTTACAGCATCGACAAGCCCAAGGCTCTCTCCCTACTTCTCCACACAGCTGACATCAGCCATCCAGCCAAAGGTTGGGACCTGCACCACCGATGGACCACCTCTTTGCTTGAGGAGTTCTTCAGACAGGTGAGTGAGCTC